>PVJL010003651.1:0-18140 GCA_004026885.1 Lyroderma lyra
GGGGGAGGGAGGGAGAGGGAGGGAGAGGGAGGGAGAGAGATGCCTTTGTGGTCAGAAATGACCTCTCCTCTTCCTCCTCATGCCATTTTATAAATGAAAGACGGACACCGAGAGTTAAATTGCTCGATCAAGGTCTCATACGAGTATTTGCCAGTCAGCTAGCAGCTGTCACAGTAGCAGTCCTCATTATACACAGTTCCAGCCCCAGACTCCTGACACCATGGCACCATACCTTTCCTGGCCATGACCCTTAAAGAGTTTTTGCGCCATAAAGGAGGTAATAACAGGAACTCAGTGACATGGAGGAAAACAATTTTTCACTAGAGCTGGAGACTATTTCAAGAAACTCTAGCATCCGGCTTTCCTCTGCCATTGGTGGATTTTTACGGGGAAAATGTCAAATCCTTTAGGGGGATGTTAAGGGGTCATTTTTCACTCCCTATAACTAAATATTAAGGTCTTTTCTGAGTGTCAGGACATCAGAAAAGGTTCTTTCTGGTTTTTAGTCAAAAGTTTTTTGGCTTGGGCTCTATTTTCAGATTAGGTTTTAATATCCCACTCCTTTAAAACACATCATCTCAGCTCGGTTAGAAAGCTACCATGGAGCCTGATTTATCTGGGCTGGCCATCTCTAATGACCAAATGAACATAATTACTGTCAAATCTTGCCTTTTCTGTGTACTGAGGGGTGCAGAACAGCCCAATTCAGCCTCTTAGGAGTCACAAGAGGAGCCTGGTCTAAATGGTCTTTTAACAACATGACGAGCAGTAAGACTGAAATCTTTTAAAAGCCAATGAAAATGTCATAACTTTGAAAAAAAAAAAAAAACTAAACTCAGCAATGAAGAATTCCTACTATAAACTCGAGATTGGTACCAACAAAAATGTTGGAAACACTTCCCATAAGGAATGACGTTTATCCAATGTTTTCCTAGTGAAGTAAAATTAAATGGCAACAGATCTGCTTTTTTTGATTTAAGAAAGAGAAAAATAAATGTAAGGAGGAGGAAAGGAAGGGAGGGAGGCAGGAACGGAGGGAAGAAGGTAGGGAGTGAATTAAAAATGTAGCAGTCATGATAATCTCAAGTGACAAAAACAGAAAAATAGTCGCAGATAGCATGGTCTTCTTTGGAGTGTATTTTTCTGTCTGTCCTCTTCATGGATGAAGAACGTGATGAGTATTCTATGCCTGGCATATAGCACTTAAAATGTGAAGACGACACACCTTATCATGCTAATTCCTGAATTATGGGGGTTTAAGTCCGCTTTAGTAAGCATATTTTACCTAACTGAAAAATGTAATACAAAATATTAAACTTATTGCATTAATTATGATCATATTTAAATGAAATCAAATAGGGGCCAGGGTTCCCTATAGAACTAAATAAACTAGGTGTAATAAATTAACTACACCTGCCCTGACTCCTACCACCTCTATCACCTAGTAAGACAGACTCAGAGCATCATCAGAACCCTCTTTCCCTGAAGATTGTTGGTCACAATTCCTAGTCACAATTCCTGGACATTTTTCTATCTTCCCTACCATCCAATATATGCCAAAAATAAAATCTGTTTTGGAAAAAATGTTAACTCCCATTCTGATGTAAGTATATTTGTTTCCTCAATTACTCATAGACTGAAAGCTTTCTGAGAACAAGGAGCCTGCCTTTAATATTTTGAGTTTTAATGCTTTTAATATGAGGAGTATACACAGCCCTAGAGTAACATCTTGCATATAATGGGCAGTTGTTGGATTTTAATTGGCTGTTGATGCAACAATGAACTCACCCTTCTCTTTTGTTACCAGTGAGCAAACACAATCATGGAAAAGATTTTCAAATAGAGATCTTACTGAAAAAGTAAATCTTAAAACAAGTAGTTAGCTTGCTCCCTAAGAGTTGCCTGGCCACCTCCTATGCAATTTCTCTTCTATATAATTTGTGAGCTTACCTCCCTTCCCCACACTCAGTTATTGGAAGATAGATAATGAGTCCTCATCTTTTATCACACACACCAAGTGCCATGCTTAGCACATAGTAGGAACTCAGATATTGACTGATTCATTATTAGCTTTCAAATCATGACAGCTTCCAGAGCAACTTGGGAAGTGAGAAAGGAGGTAGGATGCAGTCAGATCTTGAAACCCTACTCTTGGCGAAGCTCCCCTACTCAACACAACAGATTCTGTCCAAGCTTAATGAAGATTACACTCATGCAGACATACATATTCAGGATCAAGATTGATTTTATGCAACATGTTTGTTTGTGTGTGTGTGTGTGTGTGCGTGTGTGTGTGTGCTGATAGAATCAGTCCACTTTTTTTTTTAACCTCTAAACAATGGTTTTATTTGTAAGTCCAATCTCTTAATGGACTAATGTTAAGTGTATTATTAACATGTATCATCTCTTGTGAAAAGAGATTGATTTTTAATGTGACATAAACATATTTTTAGAAAACTTTATTTAGGAGAATAAAACTAGAAAGTAACATTTCATACTTCCCAATGTCAGGGAATTCTTTCTGCACATTTCAACATAAGAACTTAAGACAGACTGTAGATTTTCTACCACATAGAAGGTGCTCAACACATTGATTATCAACAGTTACTAATACTCTGCAAGTGATAATATGGCATCTAAAAATCCCCTCTGCCTTTACCCCTTTACCCTATAATACCTCCCCATCTATGTACGTTTCAAGTATACTGAGGGTACAGCCGTATCTGCCTAAGGGAGCCCTGATTCACTGCTGATTCTGAATGGTTGTTTTTAAGGCTCATTTTAAAAGCTAATATAAATGACCTTCTCTTTGTATTGAAATTTCAATTTGTTCTAAAAACTTCTAGCGTAGTAGCCAAATCTAGATCATTGTGCATGTTCATAATAAAACCTAAGGAAATATGTGAAATTTAACCTATGTTAGAATGTCAAATAGAGTTAATCAATAAACCAGAGGAAAGTTCACAGGATAAATGGAATTTGGGATGGGAGGGATACTGGTATAATTAGAGATATTACTAAAGAAGTGTTTAGAAGATCTTTTAATATGACCTCTGAACCCAAGAAACTAGAACACAGAGCATCGCAAACTTTTTTTAAAAAAATATACCCATCCCCTTCTTAACTTCAGGATAATTCTACTTCAAGACTATCACTGGCTATACTTGGTCATCGTCCCAGTCATGGATATAGTACATCAGCATGTAATTTTAAACATGGTTAGGGAGCACAGAATAAATCTGTACAGCAGTGATTATTCAATCATCTCTTCCTTTTGTAAACTTCATTTTCTGACACTTACCAACCTGTTTTAAATAGAATTGTGTATATTGCTTATCTTTATTATTACCATAATTAGAACAGTCTCCTAGATATTTGTATTCACTGTGCTTCTCCTCTTCCCAAGGGCAATACCCAGAGGGTCGCCACTCCATGCTATGGCACTCACCTTCAAATGTGTTTTTGTTTAATAAATAATTTTGAATTTATAAGCAGGACAGCATTCTTACACAGCAGCCCAACTTTATTATTTTTATATACTGATTTAAATGGCATCAAATTCACGTTTTTTGTTCACTATCAGCTTCCCTTTTCCTGAAGCTAGCCTCTTATCTTCCCAGAGGGGGTATTCTTGGTCCAGGGAAGGTCTGACTTGGGATCAAACAAAGGCGTTCTCAAGCTTTAAGATATGAAATACTAATGAGGAAGTGGGGAGCTAAGCCTTAAGGGTTTCTTATCTCTCCGCATTAACCTACCACTGAGAAGGGGGGACCAGCGCAGGACAGGAGACTGACCGGGCTGTTGCGCCCTGTCCGCTTTTGCTCCGGCCACTTTGATCTTGCCTGTCTGCCTAATCAAGTTCATCTACTGTTGCGACTGCTCAGATTCAAAGAACAACATTAAATAGTTTGATTATCGGATGGTCATTTCCCGCTTCCCTCCTCCACCCGTGATCTAATTTCCAAACGCTAGTCTCACGCCTCCCTCTCTAAACTTGCCGTCAAAAGAGAATTAGTTCTTCTTCCTTCTAACCCTCGTTTGATGTGCAAATTTCCTTCTCTTTGCACATTTTTCCTCGCAGTGGTTGCGGGAGGGGGTGTGGAGGAAGAGGGAGGAATTCTACGAATTTAGTTAGGGCCAAGCGCCTCACCCCAAATCTGCAAACCAAACCGTGACTCTAAAGGGTTAATTAGCAACTGGCACTGGCCACCTGGCCCTTCTCGCGGAAAGGGTTTGATACAGACTTTGAATTACGAATCAGGTTGTATTTATACTGATTATTTAGGTGCAGATAAACCCGTGTTGGCTTACGGAGAGAAGAGAAAAAAAGCTTTCGCAGAGAGCATCACAATTCCATCCCGGAAAGTATTTTAGGTCCTGATAACCCAGCCCCTGTTGCAAAGCAAGCCCAGCAGAAGTCCCCAAGTTTCCCCTTTCCCTTCTGCGTTTATTAAAGTCGTCTGCTCTCCTGCTCACTGATTACAGGCAACCGAAGGTGAGCTGGACCGAGGACGTACGGAGGGGCGGGGTGAGGAGTGTCAAAGGCCCCCATTCAAGTATACGCGCACACCCGCGCCCAGCCCCTCCCAAAGCTTTGAAATCCCATCCCGGCTTTGTAGTCTCCCCCAGAGGGGCCGGAATGCTCCGAGCCCGCAATATAAAGACAGCCGTGGTGGCGGTGGCCGTGCAGAGCTCCGAGCGTCCTGCAGTCAGGACCGTGTGGCTGCCGGAGGAGGCTCGGGGAGCCCTGACTCCACAGCGGGGCCCCCACGGCTTCGTGGGGATCAGGCTTAAAAAGTGAAATTTCTCCTTTCTCTTTCTCTCTCTCTCTCTCGAGTTCGGAGATGAGGGCTCTGGGCTCAGTGGGAGCTGCTCGGGTCCTGGTTGCCCTAGTAGCGGGGGCTGTTTGCGGCCACTCTCTGCTGGGAGTAAACGCCACCTTGAACTTCGTTCTCAGTTCCAACGCCATCAAGAACCTGCCCCCACCGCTGGGCGGCGCTGCCGGGCACCCAGGCTCCACAGCCAGCACGGCTCCCGGAATACTGTACCTCGGAGGAAACAAGTACCAGACTGTTGACAACTACCAGGTGAGAAGGGTCTGGAGGCTCTGGGACTGCTGCGGTCCTGCACAGGTCCCTGGGAGGAAGGGGGTAAACCGTGCTCAGTGGGTGTAGAGTTCAGGGCGCGTTTGGAAACCGCCTTTGGGAGCCGTGGGCAGCAACAGCTTTTGGACAGGTGGGCAGAAAAAGACTGTGATTAGCGTCCAGGCCCGGGAGCGTGGGTCCTTGGATGCCCACGCGCCTCATCCTTTCCCGGCCCCCTTCCCGCAGCCGTACCCGTGCGCGGAGGACGAGGAATGCAGCACGGATGAGTACTGCGGGAGCCCCACGCGGGGAGGGGGCGCCGGGGCGCAGATCTGCCTAGCCTGCAGGAAGCGCCGAAAACGCTGCATGCGTCACGCTATGTGCTGCCCCGGAAATTACTGCAAAAACGGTGAGTAGGTAGCTCCCTTTCGGACTCGAACTGTCCCGCCTTGGCTCACCGGCGAAGGGGAGGAAACTTGCTCTGCTCGGCGGGCGCTGCGGCGCCACCTGCAAGCGGACGCTCAGCAATGCAGGGTTCCCCGCAAACGCCTTAACTGCTCGTGTGTATCCCGGAGGATGGAAACATGCCGGGTCTTGGAGCTCCTTAGTTTTCCTCTGTGTTCCTCAGTCGTTTAACACAATAGCTTATCTCAGAGTGGACTGCCCCATAAAAAATAAATAAAAATTGTATGGGACAGCCTTGATGTCCATTGAGAAAAGACAGGGGGGTGGGAGGAGTGGCATTATACAAAGAGACCAAGGAAAGCACGCTTGACGTTTAGCTGCCCCGTCCATTTTCCTTACAGTGCCTCTCTGGGCTCTGCCTGTCTAGCCTTCCCTCATGATCCCTGTTGAAACTGTTGTCAGCCGTAGGACACCGATTTAATCTGTGCTGGTCATTCTCGAGGGAGATCTTGATACCCTGCAGCCCTGACCTCTCCACCCTCCCCTCTGCTTCCACCTCCTTCTACCTTAAAATAAGTACTCCTTCCCCCAACCACAGATCCACTGAAAGAGGTAGACTTAGACAGCCAAAGAAGACTCCAGAAATAAACTCAAGGGTGGCGATTCTCCTCAGGGTACTCTGGGATGCACTAACTAGATCTCTGTAATATAGAAATTACACAGTCAAGTAACTGATGGGTGAGATTGCAGTCTTCAGGCAGCTGGTATTACATTTGCTTAACTTAGTGCAGTACCCATATAGCACCAGGGGCAGAGAAGTTATTTTTAAAAGCAATTTTTAAGTGGCTGATTTTCTTTCTCTTACCCAAAGGGTGATATTAAAACATGTAGAAGACTCACTGTCACTACCCTGGTTGGTAGGAAAGTATTTTAAATGGCTGCTGGGGGTGTTGTGTATGACTACAGAGTGTACACATTGATGCTTCTGGCCATCTGGGTGTTTTGCAGTAACACTAGGGAGGAAGTTTGGCTTGTGTTTAAAATCATGTCACTGCAATGAGGTCTCAAGTTGGTGGAAGTGTAACAGCCTGCCACTGCCACAACTGTAAGTAGTAACACGTTGCAGCTCAGGAGTGAATCACTGTCTCCTGCTTCCTTAGGACTATGTATGCCTTCTGATCACAATCATTTCCATCGAGGGGAAATCGAGGAAACGATTATTGAAAACTTTGGTAATGATCACAGCACCCTGGATGGGTACCCCAGAAGAACTACACTGTCTTCGATAACGTATCATACCGAAGGTAGGTTAAGGGACCTTAAGTTTCATTCTTCCTTGTTAGCACATCAGAAGTGCCTTTTGGATTATCTTAATGAAATAATACAGGTGTAGCAGTGACAATGTATATTACTTGTTGTCTCTTTCCTAGGACAAGAAGGTTCTGTCTGTCTCCGGTCATCAGATTGTGCCACAGGGTTGTGTTGTGCTAGACACTTCTGGTCCAAGATCTGTAAACCTGTCCTCAAAGAAGGTCAAGTGTGCACCAAACACAGAAGAAAAGGCTCTCACGGGCTGGAGATATTCCAGCGTTGTTATTGTGAAGAAGGTCTGTCTTGCCAAATACAGAAAGATCACCATCAAGTCAATAATTCTTCTAGGCTTCACACCTGTCAGAGACTCTAAACCAGCTGTCCAAACCCAGTGGACTCCTTAACATAATATATGCTATGAAAACCTTTTGTGACCTTAGCCAGCTCTACCCTTGAGGATGTACAAATTCTGTGATAACAGTTAAGCATTCCAATAATACCTTCTGAAACTCTGGAGTGTTTAAGAGCTTTGTTTCTTTATGGAACTCTCCTGTCGTTGATTGCAGTAAATTACTGTGTTGTAAATTCTCAGTGTGGCACTTACCTGTAAATGCAACAAAACTTAATTATTTTTTTCTGAAGGTGCTGCATGTCTATCGTTCTTCTTGTTATGTGAATTTTTGTGCACATTGATTGTTACCTTGATTCTGATAAATGTCTATATTGAATTGTAATAAATAATTTCAACTTATACTTCCTAAATGCATAACCCTTTCCCCCTTTAATTCTAGAATCTAGAATGTAAAGAGCTTTTGGAATGACAAGTGATAGGCATCTAAAATATATCATGAAAATACTAGCTTATTTTCTGAAATGTACTATCTCAGTGCTTAGATTCTATTTATCTCTAGGCTGTGATAGCCCTTGAAATAAAATTTTACATTTAATACCATGAAATGTTACAAGTATAGATAAATTTTGGCATTATGACTTGAGAGTATGTGTGTGTATGTTTTACAGGGACAGAAATGTGACATGTTTAAAGAAAATCAGAGAAAGATATTGTATACATGTCAGATACTATTCACCAATTTTGAGTAATTTTAAAGAAAAACATTCTTCATTGACAAACTTCAAATGGTCATGGTATATGAGATTGAATCTTATATTACTACTTTCAAAAATAGTTTCCAAGAAATTCATAGTATCTACCCAAATGGTTAATAACTATTGGGCAACAAAGGATATTTCCCACAAAAGTCATATCAGAGCAAAGGACCTGAAGGTTAGCAAGAAGAAGAAATCGATGTGAACAAATTCAGTTAGCATACATACAGATTCTTTACAAAATGAGTTAATTTGCAATATCTTAAATACTACTGCATGCCAGGAAGACCTGTCCTAATTACTTTGATTTTAAAAGAATTATTAAATAAACCCCAGAAATCTTCCTTCATGTTCTTCTTTTCCTAATTGCTAGGCTGAATATTGCAATTTTTGTTTAACCTTAATTCTGTTGATTGGAATAAGGATACAGGTATATTGTTTAAAGAAAAATCCATATTAATGAAATCAAACTGCCTTTGCAGTTTTACCTGCCAACTTTGATCCTGGGAAATCTAATGTGGGGAAGGAAAAAACAACTGTCTCAATTTATACTTATTCTATAAGATTTAAACCCACAAAATGCTATTATAGGTTTCAGGCACTCCCAAGGACAGTGACTGATCAAGTGTTCAACAGGTTTCCTTAAACACCACAAATGTCCTAGAATGTTTGTTTCCGTATTCCTGGAAGTGGTTCAATTCCAAGGGGCCCAGCCAAAGGGCCACAAGGGTTGGTTGACTTGCCACTGAAAAGGGACAGGCAGGATGTCTGTTGTTACATTCCTTTTGTCTGAAAGTTTCAGCTTCCTCACCCTGGAGAAACTTTCTTTTTCTACTTGTGCTTGTTTTCTAAAGTGCCAGAAAGGCCAATCCTAAGGCCTGCCATCTCCAATAAAACAATAGAGGAGAGGAAACAGGAAACCCTTTCTTCAAAAAGAAGAAAGAAGGGCTTCTGTTTTAAAGGGGAAAGGAGTGAATGTTTAAAGGGATTGGTTATGGGATCCCTTCCTTTCCACAGGAACTAACTGTGGCCAGAGACTTTCTATAGTTACATCAATCCTAGTTCCTGCCCTTTTGGCTTCCCATCCTACGACAGGGGTGGGATAATGAGAAACCAACCAAGGAGGGACACGCATTGTCCAACTGAGATGTCAGGACGAGATAAAAAGAAATTCTGCACATTTATAAAGTTGAAAAAATATCAAGAAAACTGTAGATACTTTATTAACTAGTTATGGAAGCTAGAAGATAAAAATCAGATACAATATAAATTCAAAAGAGCACTGTTTAAGGAATCTCTAACATTTTAGACAGTAGCTGCTTAAAATGTGTGTATGATTTTACTTTTGAACAATTTATTCGAATAGAAAACATGCACTTGGGAATGTATTCACAAGGTATTTGATCAAATGGTAGTATACTCTACACACTGTCCTGCATCTTGCTGATTTTACTTTATGTATCTTGCAGATCATTTTATGTAATACACAGAGAGGTGCTTCATTCCTTTTAACAGTTGCCTTAAGAGTATAGTGTGTTGGAATGGCTATGCCATAATTTATTTAAAGAGTCACTATTGAGAGACATTTAAATTGTTTCCAGTGTTTTGCTCTAACAAATATTGTGCCATAAGTTTAGAATTTTTTTGTGTGTCTCTGTGTTGGCATAGTTGTAGGGAAAGATAATGACTGACTTCTGAAGCAGAAACCAAAATCAAAATGCATGCTTTGTGTACCCACTCATAAGGGGCTGGCATAGGCAAAATGTCAAGATGCCTGCTTATCACTGATCTAGTAATTATTAAACATTTGCCAAATTGTATCAAAGAGGAAGAAGATGATAAAAATGCAGACTTATCCTAAAAATTTCACAGTAAACAGTAATCTCTGGCATTCAGTTAAAGGTAGACTTTATCTAATTCCTTTGATTTTAAAATAATTGTTAAATAAAATCACAAACAAGTCATTCCTCCATCCCTTTTTCTTGTTTTGTTAGAAGAGTTAAATATTTTAAGTTTTGTTAAACCTGAAGCCTATTGATAAGAATGAGGATAGAGATACATTGTTTAAAAAAACAAACTAGATATGCAGCCAAATATGATTATTCATATTTCAGCAGATCAAAACACTTTATGGATTTTTCCCATGGTAGTTCACATTTTACCAGTTGAATCATGGAATTAGAAACAATTATACTGTTACAGATTTTATCAGTTTCAGTATGTCTAACTGCATAGTCAAATTAGCTCTCATTGCCACTTGGGGAAATACAGGATGAGATTATTAAATTTTTATTTGTTTAAACTGGATATATTATCTAACTTTATCGAGCTACTGTCAAAAGACACAGGGGAGCTGAATGGCTAAGAAAACAAGACCCTTCCATAAGACACCTATAACAGACTCACTTCAGATTGAAAGACACACACAGACTGAAAGTAAAGAAATGAAAAAAGATAATTTATAAAAATAGAAAGAAAGAAAAAAAGAAAAGAAAAGCTGGAAGCAATACTTATACTAGACAGAATAGACTCCCCAATAAGTCTAACAATAAAAATGAATTAAAAAAAAAAAAAAAAGAAAAGCTGTAACAAGAGACAAAGAAGAATCTAGCAATCCTACTTCTGGGCATTTATCTGAAGAAACCCAAAACACTATTTCAAAGGGACATGTGCATTCATATGTTCTTTGCAGAATTATTTACAATAGCCAAGATACAGAGATAACCTGAATGTTCACCGATGGCTATCTGGATAAAAAGGAGGGTGTGTGGGTGTGGGTATGGGGGTGTGTGCGTGCGCGCATGTGTGCGTATTTATATATATATATATATATATATATATATATATATTTTTATATATATATATATATATATATATATATATATTTATATACACATATACATAGTTGAAAATTGTCATAAAAATGAATGAAATCTTGCCATCTGCAACAACATGGATGGACCTAAAGGGTATCATGCTGAGTGGAGTAAACCATACAATAAAAGACAGATGCCATATGACTTTATGGTTAGATTGGTTACCCAGATAAAAAAAATAACATGACTGACTACATCCAGTTCACCTTTTGTAGGAACGTTGGTAGTTCTACAAGAAGGGGTGTATAGTCACCATGTATCGTGTCTACCACATATTAGTTTTGAAGGCTGAGAAAGAGTTGACAGGTAGAAAATAAAGGGTATTGGAGGCTGAGGAAGTCACATGGGCCAAATTATAAAGCTATAAAAATAAACATTCATAATCTGTTAAAAAAAAAAAAAGAGAGGCAATAATCCATTGTGTCTGGAGTATGAGGTACCTAGAAGGAAGACTTTTCTGATTTTTTTGTAATTTAGTTAGTTATCCAGGAAAAAAAATTTTCATTTTCAGCAAGTTACCATATTAGGAGTTGAAGATGACATGATTCAGACATATTTTGTCTCAAAAGATTACCAGTCTTCACAAGCCATGGTGATTAATTTTGCCAAAAATATTATAAAATACAGATAAATATTACTTTATTTCCAGCAAGACTTGTTATATCAAGTGGAGTTAGAGTTAAATACATTACATTTGAGACAATTTTGTTTTGACTGATGTAATTAATATACAGCTTTCACAAATCATGGTGGATTTTCTCTTTTGCCAAAAAGTTGACATAATATGACACAGTCTCTAAATATCAGTAAATGTAAAATTGCATTGAAGGCCAGTGATAACTGGCCCCTTGAGGGTATAAACTATTAAACAAATTCCATTAAAAAACTATAATTAGAAGACATGAAGCATGCCTGAACATGATAATACCATATTATATTTCATAATACTTCACACTGTTTATTCTGATGAGCAAAAATTACTTTTAGAAAGAATCCTATTATAAAAACATTTCATGAATCTGCAGATGATAGTACCTAGTCTTGGTGTAGAGGCAGATAATCGAGCACTCTCACACTGCAAGTAGGAACTTTAATTGGCACCGCCTTCCTGAAAGGCAGTATTCTGATATTTTTAAAACGTGAAAACACTTTGATGCAGCAATTTAAGTTACACATACTTATTTTAAGAACCAAATCATGGATGTCTACAAAAATCTGTCTACAATGACATTGTAGTGCACAAGTTAAAAATGAATTGTGTTCAATAAAATAACTATTTAGATAAGTTCTGATATATCCTGAAAATATTCTGCAATCATCAAATTTATCTGGAGAAGTATCCATAGGTCTCCATGTTAAAACATTTAAAATAATTGTATTACAGAACAAACATAGCATAATACTAATACTTGCAATATCAAATATCTAAGTCTAGATACCCATATCTAAAAGGTAAGATTGTGGGGACTATCTTTCTTCATTATGTACTATTTTTCTATAACAATCAGGCCAGATATTACTAGTAGTAGTAAATCTAAAAGTTGGACTAAAACTTGGGTTTTTCTCATAAACTTTTTGACACATAAAGCAGATATCTTGATGTACCTCATTCTGGGACTTTGCATTCCTCATTAGGGAGGTTACTGGCAGTACAGAGGTACTCCTCCCTGAAATTCCCAAAAACTGCATAAAAGAAAAATATCCTTCACTTACTGACCAAATTCTTTTCTATTCAAGGAATGGTTGTATTCAAGAGAACCACAGCTGGTACAGAGAAACCTACAAGTATTTGCTGAATGAAGTAAGTGAATGAAGGAGAAATAGGAATATTTGTGCAAAGTTCAGCAAGATTGCATCAAAGCTAAACATACTGAAAGAAGTACTTCAAAATATTTAAAAGGACTAGAGAGGAGACAAAAGGAAAATTATAATTTTGTTATAATAGATTTACTTCTTTTTCTATAATCATCCATCTCCATATTTACTCCATCAACCAGTATATTATATGAGGGCTGTCCAGAAAGTATCCAGCCAAGTAATATGAATAATAAAGGCATTTATGGCTGGAGTTTTTTCCGGACAGCCCTCATATATTGTGATGAAGTGTTTAACATGGTACATAAGTCACACAAATACATAAACCACCATAGCAGGACACAGCCTTTAGTTGAGAGATCTTTGTTGGTGAGAAAAATCTCACCTTCTTTTTCCTGACAATATAGTTAGTGCTATCAGACAGCTTTGCTTCTAATGATACAGGCAGGGGGGTTGAATTTTAGAGCTAATTGAAACAAAACTAGAAATTAGAAAGAAGAGGGAAATTTTTTATTCAGGGAACTCTGCAGATTTCACAGTTCAATCTTAAGTCTTGATTATCTTCTTGATCAAAGAGCAACAAGTGCTGGTATGTCCTGATACTTATGTGGCATACTGAAGAAAATGTTTAAAACAAACAAAAAAGCCAGAACTTTTACTTCTCTAAAGCTAGAGTCCCTTCTTGGCAAAATTCAGAAACTGGTTAATGGTTTTCTTTTATTCAACAATTTTCTGCTTGCTGCTTACACCATCTCTCCCCCTTTAAGAAGCCCTAGTTCTACTTTTAGCTTTCATCAATCCCTTCTCATCTCTTCTCCTTACTGTTTCCATAAAGTTCTCAATATCTTTATTATTTTCCTTTCATTCTGGTTACCTAAACTTTTGCGTTGCATCCTCCCAGACTCGTGCTTTTAGATATTGTTGCTGAAACTGCTGACTATTCACTAAACCAGTTCTTCTTCCCTCCTGAGAAAATTTCCCAGCCTCTCTTGTTTGGCCCAGGGGATGTATGACTGGAGACACTGCACTAGCTTCTGCCTGGTTTGTGGATCTCCAGGGAGATAATGACAGCCCTGTAATTAAGTGGCAGAGTCTCTTTCAGCCTGGGTTTCTAAAGACTAGTAAGAGTAGATTTGTTTTCACCCTCCACTTCCATGAGCAAGAAAAAAGCTTTGTGATAAGACATTGATATTTAGGGTTCGTATTTTACTTCAATACACACCTCAAGCTTTACTGTCCTCCTGCTTTCCCTTCCCAAACTCTGCCCTCTTGTGTGCCCATGTCAGAATAAGGGCATGTCTAAATGTAAACAAGGGCATGGAACTACGGTGCAAATGAATTTACACTGTTAGCATAAATGAAAATGTAAAAGTACACACCATTGTCCTTGCCATGCAGTAAGAATTCAAGGACTAGTTTTACTTTTCTTTTTCATAATTGGCAACTTTGCAAATAAAACCTCCTCTCAACTAAGCAATACAGTGGCAGGAAATGATCATGGGAATAATTTTTCACAGCACCTTTCAGGTACCAGAAGCTATTTTAAGTGTTTCACGTAGACTTAGTCATTTCATTCTCACAATAAATCTTTAATGTAGGTATGTTTCTTACATCTATTTTGTAGATAAGGAAACTGAGGCAAAGTAAGCTTGAAGTGTTTTGTTTACCTGAGGTCATGTAGTTGCTAAGTGCCAGAGCCAGAATTTGAAAACAGATACCCAAAATCCAGTCTCGTAATCACTACTAATAGGGCTGAGTATTCAACCATTAAAGCTTCTGTACACCCCAAGTTATTGAATAGCTATGTTAAAATTATGCTAAAGATTTATCTGGTGACTTGGGAAAATGCAGCATATCAAGTTTCTTAATTGAGAAACTTATTTTTATGGAATTTCTTTTACAAATATATTTGAAATGCCCTAGTATCTTTCTTGTGTGCTTAAATAAAGAATATAAGATTAGATTAATAAAACTGAAAGTAAACTGTTTAAAAGTTTAAAATAATATAATCTCTTCCTTGATTAGAGAGAGAGAGTTTAAAGTAAACTTTCCTGGTAATTAATCCATGAAAGTCACTGTGAGATTTTTATGCTATTTCTCTAAACAAAGAGGATGCTTTTTTGCACAGTAATGCTATATTACAAACTACATCATGATAAAATCCTTGCATTTAAAGCTAGTTACTGAGTCACCTATACACAATGTGTACTGTGTTTCACAAATGTTGTTTTTTATTCTGATTATAGTTGCCTTTCCTTTAAGTTCATCCTTCAAATTATAACTTGTGTAGTGACAACTACATTTATGGTTACCATTTGCTATTTATTAACAAATGAGGGCTGAGTGGTTTTTAACTTCCAGAAGAGGAAAAATGTCTGGTATAATTATATCATGGATTCATCCTAAAGAGCTAAAAGTAGCTGAGACACACACAAGAAAGATACCTCAATTCAGTGTTTAAGTGATTGTTTTTCTTAGAGCACAAAATTGATGATGAGTGCATAGCATTGAGGTAGAAATTGGGGTAATGGTTAAACTTTTGCATAGTTTTAGGTCTTAGAATGGTGCCTAGCACAAAGTAAAGGCTTAACTAAGTGGTTGTGGGGCTACAACTGTGCATTGATTCCAATGCGGATGAACTTTCAGTGTGTCCTTGTGTGAAAATACTTCTATCCACTTGTAAATTCAGGATGCGATAATTACACCACAATGGTGATGTGTTTTGTGCCATCAAGAAGAAATTTTCCATGCCAGGTATGGTTCAAGAAGGAGTCAAGGTATTACATTTTAGCTCTACATATGCCCTGATTATATTTCAAAAGTGGTAATCATTTTATTGCTTTCTTAGATATGTGGTTCCTAAACTCAGCTCGCCATCAGAAATACCTGAAAAACTCAAAAATAAAGCTACCTGGGCCCTTTCCAAGACCTACTGAACCAAAAGCTCTTGGGATTGAGCCTATGCATCTGTTTTTTTTTTTTTTTTTTAAAGCTCTTTCATTGATCGATATTGTACATTTAATATGGAACCTAGTGCTACAAGGCCTTTAATAAAAATACTTCACGTCCAACAGAGGAGCCATGGATAGTGGGTATGTGGAAAGAAACGAACTATTGGGTGAGGACTCACACACCAGTACCTGAGGTTGAGTAAATATATCATTTCATATTATTCTTTCAACAACCCTAAGAGGTATACACATAAATGCTTACTGTAACAACAAGGCAAAGAGACACGGTGTGCTGAGAGTCCTTAACCAGTGTTCTTATTGTCACACCACTGGATGTGTGATGACGGAGATCTGAACGCTCATGGTCCCAAAGCCCACTTTATGTCAATGGTGGTAAAAATGGTAACTAATATTTTTTAGGTGCTGGAGTTTACTTTATACATTGCAGATACTGCTTTGGGAAAACACTTACTGAATTTCAAAATTGGATGAGAGAAACTGAAACAGAGACAAACGAAAACACTTCACTGAAGTCACCCCCATTTTCTCAAATTTGTTTCCTGAAGTCTCAGCTTACCTTCTGAAGTGGAGTCTTTCCTTACCCACCCTTTATCATCAGATGTTTCAAGTCCTCTCCTAGTTTCTTTTTCATATCTTATTCCAAAGCTAATAAACTATTTTTATGTTCACTTACTAAATGGATGTCTTCCCCATCAAACTGTGTACTTCATGAGTATGAGGATGTTATTTATCTTCCATGTACAGCACTCAATTCTGGGCTTGCCACCAATAGTATTTACTCATTAACAACTTGTTGAATGAATCAGTAAACTCCTGTACTGTTTCCTCTGAATGGGTATGTTTCTATATTATTCATAATATAGATAAATGTACCCAAAATGTCAGCAACTACCTCATTTATTTTTTCCTATAATAGGACTATTTAATTGCATTCAATAAGAGTTTATCTAATTGCAAAAACTTAAGTAATTAATAAAAGTAACTCACAATTAAAATTTAGACACAAATTACTTCCTGGTTTACATTATTTGTCATTGTTTCTGGATTTAGATAATTATATTACATATTAAAACAAAAGCATAAATTAAAAAGCATTAAAATATGTATTAAGAATGACTCCTGTTATAACATAATCTCATGAATTTTGCTATTTATCTTGTATAATGATTACATGGCTTTGAGAGAACTTTAATGGATAGCTTGACTTTTCCAGGTTTTCACAAAAAGAAATTTCACTTTCAATTATAATTTATTCACTGCAATGAAGTAACCAGAGACCCCTCTAGCTTCACTTGCTCCCAGAAGTTGACCATAAAACATACTTTAATTTTTAGGGAATCTTCCTTTCCTAAAGGGAGATGAAATGATATTTTCAACATGTGGATAAAAACTCAAGCAATTGCCCCCCCAAAAAACAAACAAACAAACAAACAAACAAACAAACAAAAAAAACAAATTCTGTGGCTGCCATTAATCAGTGGTTCCCAAATTTTATCCTCACACTGGATTACCTGAAGAGCTTCGCCAACTACAAATACCTGTGACCTGTCCCCAGAGATTATGATTGATTGGTCTGGGGCGTGGCACTGGCTTTGGAATTTCAAAAGGTGATTCTAATGGGGACAAGTTTGAAAAGCACTACCATTAGTTTGTTTTCTTCAGGCAAAGTAGCAGAAGTACTGATGTTTTCACCTTAACTTTGAAGTGGATTTGTAGAACGCCATGTTGACTCTGAAACTGAAATTTAGACCTTGACTTTTTTTTTTTTTAATTCATTTTTATTGTTAGACTTATTGGGGTGACATCTGTTAGCAAGGATTACATAGGTTTCAGGCATACAATTCTACAGTGCATTGTCTTTCCAGGGCTTTCCTGCAAAGGATGGCAGCTAGGGGTGAGAACATTCAAAGCACTTCTTAGCCTGGGAATCTCATAACCTATGTGGCAAGACTGAGACTGGAACCAATTCCAACAGAAGTTTTGATAGCAAGTTTATCGTGAAATGGATAAGTTAAAAAGGAGTAAGAACAGTATCTGAATTTTTTTTCCATATCTAATTCCTATACCCCAAAACATAGCTAAATTGAACAGAATTACAAGGGCTGTCTGGAAAAAAAGCCAGCCATGAATGCCTCTATTTTTTATATAACATACTTGCATATTTTCCGGACAGCCCTCGTATACCTCTGTATTTGTTGAAATGTAGCATTTAAAATGAGTTGGACGTGATACAGTTGATTAGCTGAAGACACCTACCATATAAAGCTCCAGTGAAATATGAGTTAAATTGGTCTTTGACTGAGACTTCTACAGTCTGAAAGGAAATATGCACATTGACACTGCTATTAATATTGCTGTGGGCTGACTTCACGGTTTTTCCCAGAACATATAATGCAATTCAAACATCAGTAGTTTTCACACCAGAGAGACTAAGAAGATAATAGGAAATAGACAATGAAACTAGGAGCTGTTTTTATAAAAAGATAAATAAAATTGACATACTTTTAGCTGGATTAATGAAGGAAAAAAAAGAGAGTCCTCAAATAAAATCAGAAATGAAAGAAAACATG
>PVJL010003651.1:18240-151396 GCA_004026885.1 Lyroderma lyra
AAAAAAAAAAAAAAAAAAAAAAAAAAAAAAAAAAAAAAAAAAAAAAAAAAAAAAAAAAAAAAAAAAAAAAAAAAAAAAAAAAAAAAAAAAAAAAAAAAAAAAAAAAAAAAAAAAAAAAAAAAAAAAAAAAAAAAAAAAAAAAGAAAGACGTAAATGTTGGTGAGGATGGGGAGAAAAGGGAATACTTTGCACAGCTGGTGAGAAGGTAAATCGGTGCAGCCACTATGGAAAACAGTATGGAGATTGCTCAAAAAATTAAAAATAGAAACATCGTATGATCCAGCAATTCTCCTTCTGGGAATTTATTAAAGAAAATGAAAATACTAACTGCAAAAGAACATGCACCCCTATGCTCATTTCAACTTTATTTACAATAGCCACGATATGGAAGCAACCTGAGTGAGTGAGTGCATAAAGAAAGGGGGGTAAATCATGAAATATTATTCAGCTACAACAAGAAGAGAATGAAAACTTGTCATTTCTCACACCATGGGTGAGTCTTGAGGTCATTATACCAAATGAAATAAGTCAGACAGAGAAAGACAAGTACTGCGTGACCTCATTTATATGTGGAATCTAAAGAAAAACAGAACAAGCCGATGGATACAGAGGACAGAGTGGTGGTTCCCAGAGGCAGGAGACAGGTGAGAGGAGATGGGTGAAAAGATTTAAAATGTACAAACTTCTAGCTATAAAGGAAATGTCATGGGAATGCAATGTACAGCACGGTGGCTATACTTAATGATAACTGTATTGCATATTTCAAAGTTGCTAAGAGAATAGTTATTATAAGTTCTCATCATGAGAAAAACATTGTAACTATATGTGGTGATGGGTGTTAACTAGACCTATTGTGGTGATCATTTGGCAGCATATACAAATAGCTACTCTTATGGGGTACACCTGAAACTAATATAATGTTCTATGCCAATTATACCTCAATTAGAGGAGAGAAAACGGGGAAAGAGCAGGTGGGGAGGAAAGGGAGGACTTTTGTCAGCTTAACTCCGGGCCTCAAAATTTATAATTAAAGCGGTCACTGATTGATTCCATTAAAATGTTTGTTTCTTGGGTGATGACAGGCTGCTTTTTCTCAATTAGATTAATGTGGATTAACCAAAACTGCATTAACTGAATAAGAGAGCTGAACTCAGATAAAAAGACTGAATGTTATCGCTCGGTGTTTCTGAAACCAAACCAAAACAACTACAGTCTGTAGTTGTCTTCTCACAGCAAAGAAACCAAATTTAGTTTTAAAAGAGTTTTTGAAACAAGTTATAAAACCAGACCCAAGTCATTTTCCGCACAATTTTATAACAGGTAGTCTAAATGGACTTTAGTCTCACCTCAGGCGAATGGCCCATTACCCCCATAAAGTCTCCTTAAAGCACATAAGTTATTCCTTTGCCCCATGTTTTATACTGACTCCAAAAATTCTTAATAAACTCTCTACCCCTGAAAAGTTATCTCTGTTACAGGATATGAAGCCCTGGGATGAGATGGAGAAAGTAAGAAACAAGTTGACACTTAGATTGATAGCCAGTCGTATACAAAAGCAAAAAGCTAGGGCTTAATTAAGTCCACTCAATATCTAACGCCACTACTGATTATTGCAAAAAACAAGTTTAGAAAAACTGTTTACAGACTGAAGTAATTTCATAACAATTAAAATAAAGTGCCCTCCTCACTTCCCAACCCTGCAGACCAAACCCCAGCCAAGCAGTTAAAAAAAGAGTTGACCCCTGAGTTCGAACAGAAAAACACCATCCACTAATGTTTGAAGACTTACCAAAGGTCACGCAGTTGAGGTGGTGGGACATCTGGAGGACCAGACGCTGGTTCTTGGGCCTCCAGGTTGGAGCACCAGAAGGGGGAGGAATTGGGAAGTGGAAATTTGAGATAGGGAAGGAGAAGGACAGGGACTGGAAAAGCGGAGCTGCCTGGGCCAAACCTCACACTTCTCAGCTCTTAAGTCACAAACTTTTCCTCGAAATTCCCCACCCCTCCACTTAAATATTTTTTGATAACACCTGAAGCCCAATTAGGTTGTTGCCACTTACAGGGTGGGAAGTGAGAACTGAAAGGTTTATATAAGCTGTTCTCCGGCTCTCTGCTAAAGTTAAGGATGTCCCCCACTGCTCTGGGAAAGGTTTTTTTTGGGGGGTCACCCCACGTCTTCACAAAAAGAAGTTTCTTCACTGGATTTCAATTATGAGCACACATTTCTAGGCTGCATCTGATCCCCACTTCATAGCTTCTTTGCCACAAAACAAAAAACAAAAAACAAAAACAAAATAATCAACCAAAACAAAACAAATGAGTGATTTCGGTTTCTAAGCAGATATTTAAAAGCCATTGAACTGAAAAGATTGTTGTCTTAAAAAGGGCTGAAATCAGTGTTCTAATGGCATGCATTTAAACATCTGCTGTGGCCACAGGCCTATTCTCTCTCTCTCTCTCTCTCTCTCTCTCTCTCTCTTTAAATGAATGAGCAGACACACAGTCCATAACCAAGAAAGCCTGGTTCAGTGGCTGTCAGGTGACACAGGCATGATGTAGAAGGCACAGAAAGTAAAGTTGTTTAAGTACTAAAAACAAACAAACAAAAAACACACACACAAAAAAACCAGTAAATCACCTGCTTAAGCTCATCTTTAATGTCTCCTAATTCTTTGTACTCCAGTTTTTAAATAATTGAACCTCAACCTCATTAGAGGTGAGAGAAATACAAACAGGTGTCCTAACTTCTAATTATTTCATCCCCAGTAACAGATACGTGTGTCAAAATCTTAAGGCTTGTGGTCCTCATTTAGTGCATTAAATCTTTTTTTGCTTTTTCTTTTAAACAAAACACCAACTTTACTGTTAATCCAAAGTGGAGTCTGCGGCTCCTTTTACCTTGCACTATCACTGATACTACCTCCTCTGGATGTCCTGATTCGCTGTGGCCACCATTGTTGTGGCTTTGAAAGCCACTCCTGTTCACTAGGACTCTTGCTCTCAGTCTTAACTGCTTATTGGATCACCTGGGCTGCTCTAAAAACTACAGGCATACGTCAGAGATACTGTGGGTTCGGTTTTAGACAACCACAATAGAGTAAGTATTGCAATGAAGGGAGTTGTAATCTTTTTCCTGTTGAAGGGTCTTGCCTTCACTTTGTAAAAAACACATCTGTGATAAAGTGGAACACAATAAAACAAGGTATGCCTGTATTGATGCCCGTGTCCCACCCATGGAGATTATGATGTAATTGAAATGGAGTGAAGCCCGGGCTTTGCGAGTTTTTAAAGCTCCCTCAGGTGATTCCAATATGCTGCAAAACTCTAGAACAATGACTATTCTAGAAAATGGAATCTGATACTGGGTTGTTTTTTTTTTCATAGCGCTGAGCTTTTCTGTCTTTGACCTAGCATTCATGAATATTTGGTTGGTTTTGCTTTTTCATAAGAGCAGATTACAGCACAGGGAATATATAGTCAATGCTATTGTAATAGCTATATAAGGTATCAAATGGGAAATGGACCTGTTGGGGTTATCACTATATAAAGGCTAGAACTGTGTAAGCAATAGGTACTCTTGTGCACGTGAAACTAATAAAAACAAACAAACAAATGTAAAAGAGTAGGAGAAAATTGGCAACTGTTAAGTGTATTACATTAACTTTCTGTATTTATTTTTGGTATAGAGTGGACTTGGGACTTGCACTGGAAATTTACTATAGAGTGCAGAAGATATCAGAACATTATCTGACAACTGCCTATGCAGTTATGCAAACAAATTAAAAGAAATGAAATGTTAAGCAAACCCAGAAAGAACCATACCTACTGTTGATTCTAAATCTAAATATTAGAATGCGAAAACCACCAATAAATACCTGCTGAGAATGAACAATAATTTTAAATCAAACCTTTAATTAGGAATAAAGATGCAAGGTACAATGAAACTATAATATGTTAATACAGGTTTCACCGATTCAGACTTTGTAATTCCGAAGTGGCCTAGACACATTTTACTGAATTTAAAGTGACTTGTTTTTTGTTTTGCTTTGTTTTGTTTTAACTTGTGAAATTTCTTAGACACAAGAAGAAATCAAACTAAAATCACTGTTTCCAAATGGTTTTAATGAAATGAAAATGCTGTGCTGAGGCATTCTTTCAGAGTAGTTATTGGATAAACACCAATATAGCAATAGAGATAAAAAAAAAATGAGGCAGCCATAGTATCACAACAAAGCATACTATTTTTATAGCTTCAGGTTTCCTTGCTATCTTCATATCTATAGCCAACCTTTATCAGCAATTCCTCTAGGCAAAAAAGTTTTTTCTGATAATGATACATTTTGGTATAGTATCGGCCTTCCATGAATTAAACTTTTTATTGATATGCCTTATGTTATGTATTAATTCTTATATCTTAATTTATAAGAGATTCTACTTTTGAAAAATCAAGAGTAAAATAATTTTTAAAAAAAATGTCCCATAAGCAGACCTCTCCCAGTACTAAAGAATTAGTAAGGCTTTGTTGTAGTTTAAAATCTGCTTAGTTTTGGACTTTGTTGCTTATTTTCTTCCATCTCTTTTTCTTTTGATTCAAAAGCGACATATGAATGTGGTTTTTGCTGTAAAAAAGTTAAAAAATAAAAAATACATTAGTGTAAAAAATACAATAATGAATGAAAAAAGCGATATACATTGTAAGTCTTCTTTCATGATTTCCTTCCCTTCCCCCCAACCCTTTCACTTGTCTAGTTACAACTATTAAGTGTTTTATATCTATCCTTCCTGTATAAATGGGACAGTCCTATATGAACTGTCTTTGATTTCTTTTGCATCCACTCAATATGCCTTGGAGAGTATTCAAAACGGAATGCATGGACATTTGCCACATTCTTCTAAAAAAGTTTTATATTCTTCTATAGCACGTATGTTCTTAGGTTATTAATCATTTCCCTCTTTATTGATGACATGCTTCTAATTTTTCATTCTCTCTTCCAAGCAATGCAATGTTAGACATTCCTATATATTCTTTTTGCATATATACGAGTTTCCCTTCAGTGAGTCTTAAACTTTAACATTAGATAGATATTGCTAATTGCCTTCCAATAGTCTGCCATCAATATTTCCAACAGGACTCCATTCTTTATCTTTCCCAGTAGTACATACTACCAAGCTTTAATTTTTAATGAATAAATGGGTGAAATAGCTTACATATTGTTGTAACATGATTTTCACTGTTTATTAATTAAGTTAAACTTTATTTAGCATATTTATTGCCCATTCATATTTTCTTTCTGACTTGATTACAGAATTGAATTCTCTAATCTCTTTTATGGCTGTTGGTCTCCACACCAGCATTCTAATTAAGACCAATTTCCTAGGCAGGATTTTTGAATTTCTACAGGAACCAATGCGGAGTTGTTTACCTAAGCAACAAATTGTCTGATGACATTTGTCTTGATCTTACAATCCTACTAATGATGTGAATGTTCCTCCAAGTGGCTGCTTGCCTCAGAGTCCCCCAGGTGCCTGCATAAAATGTCAACTCCATAGTCTTTGGGTGAATCACGGTATCTGGCTGAAAGGACCTAAGATCTGTATTTTAAATGAATCTCCCAGAAAATGCCTGCAAATAGGGAAATTCCTGCAAATAGAAATTAATTACATGTGCTTTGAACTTTTATGAATTTTTATAAAAAGCAAAGTAGAGTATGTGGATTAAAGAAGACATAAATTCTTAAATTTCCATGGGAAATAAATGATACAGATAGTAAATGACTGTCCTAAGATCTCTGCAAGTGTCAAACAAATAGGACACTTAAAGATTTACATTTTAAAATGCTATAATAGCTTGCTTCCTGTGAGAACTGATCAAGTAATCGCTCTTTGTTCCCATAATTAATGGAAACATTCTAATCTCACAACCTTTCTTAAAAGAATTTTGTCTGTGTAGCATGCTAATTACTAATAGGATTTTCATCTATGAAACAGGGATCCTGGACATGATGGAAGGGGCACTGAGATCTGTATCCACCGAAGCCTGTGAAGGGATAGTACTCTCTGGCTCAGACCAAAGAAAGGGGAGGCGGGGACTCTGCTGAACAGAGACGTAACTGAGGGCCAGAGAGAACCAAGAAAGGAGAGATGGTGCAGCAGGAGAGACAAAGAAAACATCATTAAACCAAAAAGGAAAACTGGGAGTGGGGAAAAGGAAATAATAAGAAAAATACATTAAATATTTTCTTTAAGGAATGGTAAAATGGTTAGTTTCCAGGAAAATAATTGCATAATTTTGACCTTTATTGTGATTGATTTCTGTGACTTTTGACTTACATTTTGGTAACTTCTGACATGCATTTTCATTTTGTTCCATTTCTTGGCTGACAGTTTTGTACAAACCATTGGCAATTGTTGTTTTTACTATTATAGATATTTTCACTTGATTAATTATTCTAGAACTTAAATACATAAAATTTTAAAAGTGGGGGCCCGCTTTTGAAACAAGAATGACTTCTGATCAGTGACTTACTAACGCTATCATAGTCTTACACTCATCTTCATTTCTTAGCCCGTATTACTTTAGTATGGAATGATGCAGATATAAGATGATAAATGCCTTGAATATATTAGAAAAAAAATAAGTTGATTGTATTGAATAAAGTGTCAAGTAATCTAATATAAACTGTAGGGAGGTTTCAATTACTATAATCTGTATTTTTAAAAAAAATAATTCATATTGATATTTTAATCAATAATGTGCTAATTCTTATATCCATCTTATCCTTAAGCCTTTCTTATCTCTCTTCTCCATTAGGAAGCAACAGGTCCTAGATACACTATAGAATGCTAGAAACAGGTTATAGAATATTGTCATGAAACTAAAGGAGAAAAAAAATGTTTATAATTTTTTTCCAGTTGTTTAGAAAAATCACAATGAAACACTCATATTTAACAAATGGGGTCTTGTGAGTCAGGTCACACATATGCATATAAACTCCAACAAATTCTCTAATTCTAATTTGGTGCATGTATCACTTCACAGCTACAAGTAAAATAATATCTCCAAAACATTTATTGATTCTGTTGCCATAACTTAAATTTGAATGTTGTAAGTATGCTTATTGATAACCTTGAACTTCTAATTATAAGCTCTAATCTTGATTGTTATTTGTCCTTCATTATTAAGTTTATACTATAAATGCTTCTAAAATGCTTCAAATGCTTCTAACTTAAAAGCATTTTAATGGATGCTGTATATTCCTGGATTTAAAGTGTATACCGGAACTAGCTATTGTAAAATTTGTTCATTCCCACCGTAATTTTTACTTTATAAAATCTCACATTAAGTCCTATATCATTGTGAAAGATAATTCTCTTGAACTAAAAACAAAGAGAAGGTTTATGCATAACTATTTGTTGTATAATAAAGGAAAGATGATCTAGAATGTAACTGTAATGAACTCTTTTTTGTGTACTCATTTCACTAAAAAAAGAAGAAGAAAAATTGGAACTTAAAGGAACAAGCTAAGGTGATAATGTACTTGGGGAATCCTATGTAGTGCAACAGAAAAACATGGACTTTGGTACAGAAACCTCGGTTCAAATTTTGGTTCTACTTATGGGAGCTTTTGTCTCCTTTTAGAAAAGGAAGGGAAGAATCCATCTGCTTGATTTGTGTACAGAATACATTAAGAATGAGGTAAGATATATAAAAACAGTGAGCATGGTGGTTGCTAATGGCTAATGATTGTCAAGACTTGACTGCAAACTCGGTACTATCCTGAGGGTTTTCAATGCATTTAGTTCTTCCAAACTAATCTATGGTGTAGGTATTATCATGATCATGCTTATTTCAGGTAACTTGCCCAAGATGAGACAACTAGTCAGTGGTAGATGCAAGAAGCTTGAGTCAAGAATCCAAGGCGTTGAACTTTAGCCAGGCTTTCTCGTCTGATAGAATCAAGTGGCGAAGCATTTCAAGGCTCTGGACTGATGTCTGACTCCAGCTTTATCACATACCAGCTTTGGACCTTAGCCAAGTCACATAAATTCTCTAAGGATAATTATCCTCATTCTTATATTGACAATAATAGTACCTATCACATAAGAATGTTGCAAAGCTTAGGTAACCTATGATGTAACTCTTCTTCTAAAGTGCCTCTTGTGGTCTGTGATTTTCAAAATGTTAACCTAAAAAGAAATATTAATCACTTCCCCTTTAGTTTTGTGAGATTTTTTTTTTTGGGTGGTAGGGGGAATCAGCTTCAAAATATTTCTAATGCTCCAAGTTGACTAATACTTATGAACTACTCCTATTTGAAAATACTAACCTTGACTCTGTATTTTCCCTCCAAGTGTTTTCTTTTTTTAGGGAAAAGTTGAAATAAACATCTGTCACTTACATTCACAGCTGCAAACATTTTACCATTTGATTTCTCTCTTTCCCTAAGTGTATTTTGTCGAAGCATTTTAAAGTAAATTGCAGACGTTATTCCATGTCCCACCCCTCTCTCCAAATATTTCATCAGGTATTTCCTCTGAATGGGGACCATGCCCCTACACAACCAAAACAGCATTATCAAACAATAAAGGTAACCTAGGTAAATAATATTATCTAATATATTGTCTGTAGTCAAATTTCCCCAGCTGCTCCCTAAATGCCTTTTATCCCTTTTACTTTTAATCCTAGATCTAATGAAAAAAAAAAACCACATACACTTCATTTGGTTGTCACGTTTCTTTAGTCTCTTTAATGGAGAAGTCGCCCCACTTTTTTTTTTTCTTGACACTTTCAGGAAACGTTTAAGAAGCTAGGCCAGTTAACACATGTGGCACAACTTATATTAATCTGATTATTTATTTGTGATGATTTCTGATTAAACATTTTTGGCAAGTTTACTCCATGGTGTGACTTCCAATGTGATCACGTCAGGAGGCCCATAAGATCAGTTCGTCCATTACTGACGATGAGAAGTTTGATTACTTGGTTAGTGTGGTGTCCACTAGAGCTTTCCATTGCAAAGTTAGCTTTTTCTCTTTGTGATCTGTAAGTAGCCTAAGGGGAGATAATTTGAGACAATGGGAATAGAAGTTCCCAGCAACTTCTCAGGCAATGAGTTTTAATGTCCATTGATGACCTTTGCCGGAGGTATTACCTGAATTACATGAATTCTTGTAAAAAGATCTATGTTTTCCAGCACTCTGTATTGAAAGAATCTAGGAGCTGCGACGGGACAGTAGCAGCAAGCATACCCTAGGGCACTGATCTTGATTTGTAAACACCATTTATCTCTTAGGAAAAAAATGGTGGAGAAATTTCTTTTAAGACATTTCTGATTCCAGGTCTGAGGCAAAGGGCAAGGTGAATGCTTTGTGGTATCGAACAACAGGGAAGCTCTCAGACTAATGGGGACCCATCAGAGGGTATAGCAGGCAGCCTGGAGGACTCTCACTTGCCAAATTTGAGCATCAAAAGAAAAATTACCATATTATTCAATAATGGTACAATATGTAAAAAGAAAAGAATATAATAAAAGCAAAGTGAGTTTAGGGTTTAGGGAACTTTGTTAGCCACTGTCTTTTAGGAATTTGACCTTATGATTTAATAATGACCTGTAGGTCAGAAATTACAGAGTAGTTTCTGGTTTGTCTTATTTTACCTTTACTTTGAGTGGGGGGAAGAAATTAATTTCATTAACGTGTAGTCTTAACACTTCTGGACTGATATAATGAGCACACATAAGTTTCAAATTCTAAAGTAAGTTAGTTGAAAATCTCTCTCTTCTCTATTTTTTTTTTTTTTTGACCTGAAACCAGTCTATCTTCTGGGATGATAGAAATTCTGAGGATGTTGGATATTAAAATATATTACAAGTTGGGAGGAAAGGTGGGTCACGTATTAGAAGTGATTAGGCAAAAGGCAAAGCCAATCTGCCTCAGGGAAGGTGCCCGTTGGAAACAGGATTTCACTCAGAGGGGTTGGACTGAAAATAATTTAATGAAGGGGCCAGTCATAGAGTTATGGGCAGAGTTAAGGAACCACTGAGAAATGTAAAGAACTATGCTCGATAGGAAAGAACGGCGGGAAGGCATTGAGACTCCTCCCCTGAAGGAGAGTTAAAGAACAGTGAGAGCCAGAGCCATGGGGTGGGGATACCCAGCAGAAGAACAGAGACAAGGAGAGAGGGAGGGAAGAAATATCCACAGAGGAATACCCAGTTTGGGAAGCACTGATTTAGGATGTGAGTGTGTGTCTGTTACAAATCAACAGTAAATTAGAAAAAGCCTTGCTTGTAAGGGATTTGCTATCAGTGAGAGGCAAAGAATTGATAAACAGGGACAATCCAATGTGATAAATTCTAGAATGGAAGAATAGAGAAAGGATGATCTAGGTGGTTTTTATAATTCCCAAAGGAGAAGGGAGTAAAAAAATGGAAGGTGGCCGTAAAGTCTGCAATCATAGATTATCAGGTATTGATTGCAATGAATCGTCAATAAACTATGCATTGTGTATTCACCTGTGTTTCTAGACCTGGTAGCCACCCTGTCGATTCCAACAAATACAACCAGCAATTGTCTTGTGACAATATAGGAGATGGTAGTAGATGCTGCTAAAAATACTGTGGCATGTCCGGCTTGGTTGTCTAAAACTGCTTGTTTGTTTACATCTGAATTGTCTACACCTGTGCACCGAGTATTTGGGGTTTTCATTACGATTTTAAGTGTTATATAATGCAGATATTTTCATTTCTTAGCATGAAACAATTACATAATTTCCCCTAGGCTTTACTCTGTGATACATATTCACAGTCACCAATTCAGCTTGTTTTATCAACAACTTCTCCCATAGATAATCTTGACAACTGCAGAGTTATAATTCCATATCTATTCCCAAATGAATCAACCATCATGTGATACCTACCTGGGCTACAATGCTATGATTTTTAGATCTGTCAGCTGCCTTAGGGCCCAGAAGCCTTTGCTTCTAAGTATTCCCAATCCTTCTAAGTAGTTTTGCACAAGCTAAGCAAGCTCCGCTGCGTCCTGCAGCTCCTGCTGCCGTCTTTCGCTGAGCACTGAAGTCCCTCAACTAAATATTAATAGTTACACTTTTGTTGAGAAGGTCCCAAAGCGCTAGAGCTGTGGGCATTCTGGGGTGCAGTTTGGAAGAATGCGTTATTATACTGTGTTAGTGGGCAAGAAAATCAGTTCTTCTTATTGCCCAATGTTTTACAGAAATTTTTGGTAAACTAACTTTTACGGTAGAGCCCACCTACATAGTTCCAGAGACAGGCTGGGCCGTGATATAGAATCAGCAGTATAAAACCTGTAATCTCTTTTAGAAACTGTTCTATCTTTGATTTAGTATCACATAGAAGCATTATTTCATGAAGCATCTCATGGTTTTGATTTAACCATAAATTGAGAACAGAAGTCCTTTTAACTTCAATATTAAACCTATAGTTAGGAAATAGTTTCTTCCCCATCTCTAAAATGTGTAAAACATAAAATAAAACACTATTAAAATATTACTAAAGATGGCAGATATATTTGATGTGCTTGAGTTGACAAAAGTAGTTGGAAAGTTCAGCAGACACTTTTTATCATCAGCCCAGTTCATAATCACTGCTCCTTGGGGTGGGAACTCCCCCTTCCCAGTGAGACCCTTCCCACCTAGCACGGTGATGGGATTTGGGATAGGCATCTGGTCCAAACCTGGCCAATTGAATTCTATTTCCAAAGAGTTGCAATTAGGTCCCAACCTGAGCAAGTTAATCTCTGCATTTCACTGTAACCATGCAATCTATTATCAGGGGCTTTCTAATTCAGAGAGAGAGAGAGAGAGAGAGAGAGAGAGAGAGAGAGACTGCAATTTTTCAGATTTTGGTTCTAGCCCCTATTTGCACGTTTAAAACTGTATGATAAAACTTCTCCTTTCCCTACTTAAATGAATTATTTTTTGTCTGTAACCAAAGTCCTGACTAAAACCAAGAATTAGAAAAAGTATTTCTTTTGCTCTTCTATTTTGGAATCAGAAAAATAAAAACCCTGAATAGCACCACTTCAATCTCCCTTTCTATTATTTGCAGAGGTTGAATAAGAAATAGCAGCAAAAAATACATATATATGTATAACTTTATAGTTTATTAGCTATTACAAACTACTTTTGTATAGGAAGTTAAAAATAAAGAAGTTCTGTAAAGGAAGGGAAATTAGGGAGTCTGTCCAGAAAAAATCCAGCCATAACTGCCCTTGTTTTTCATGTTACATGGCTGGATACCTTCCAGATAGCCCTTCTATATCCATTGGAAAGGTCTGCAATGGCCTCCTAGCAGATGTGGCCTTCTTGAAGAATTGGTAATTTCTTGGGCAAGCTCAGATGGGGGCTAAGGAAAGGCATTTAGAAACAGACAGCCAAAAAATATAAAACAGAAAAATACTGGATCTATTGATGGAACACCTTAGAGCTACATTTGGCTAGATTTTTCTGAGCTGAGTATTAGGTGCTCAGAATATGAACCCAGTGTCTGTGTTAGAGCCATAATGATGCTGATGATAATGTTGACCACGAGTCATTAAGATTTCCTATGACTAAGGTACTTTAAAGCAGTGCTTAAATTGCAGAATAGACATTTTCACATCAAACTCCCACAACTGTCCTATAAATAAGGTAGTTATTATTAGCTTCATTTTACAGATGAGGAAATTGAAGCTCAGAAATATTAAGCAACTTCAAGTTTCAAGCAGATAAATAGTAGAACTAGGATTCAATCATAAGCATTTTGAGTCCAGAGTCTACGCTCTTAAGATTTAAGCTACACTGCCTTTCACATCCTACTGTAGTGATCAGAGGTTTGTACAAGCTTATGTTGGAGATCTTGTGGGTTCGGTTTCAGACCACCACCATAGAGGGAGAGTGACAATACAGCTAGCCGTGTTCTTTTTTACTAGTGGAGGGTCTTGACCTCAATTTATAAAAAATGCCAACATCTGTGAGGTGCAATAGAATGAAGTACAATAAAATGAGGCATTTAACAAAGTGGCTAAGGAAGAACTTGATTGAGTGACAAGTTTCAGAGGGTATTTTGACATCAGTGTCTAGGTTGAGTGGATTAGAGTGCAAATTATGCAAGAGGTGAAATCTTTCAGGAGGCCATCACAAATGCTAGGAGGAAAGTTCTCCAGCTGGAGGAAAGAGTCATTTCGGAGAAATTTCATGGAGACAAGTCTTGCCTTAGGTCGGTTGACTGACTTGTGTATATTAGTTGTTAAATCCATGGGGCGCTATAAAGTATTCATATCTATTAGGAGTTGATAAATTGGAGATTGCAAGGAGGGAGGTTGGAGGGGGAGAAGAGAGGAAAGGAATGGAGAGAGATCCCAAAAGTTTAGAAAATAAAGTCCCTGTCTTTCACCGGGTTTAACGTTTTATTGAAGAAGCTTCATGGAGAGAGATTGGGAGATACGAAATGATTGGAGAACAATTGAAGGTCATCGGCAATTGTGTGAAGCAAATTCCTGATGAGGTAGACCTTGGAGAAAGAAGAAAGCAAAGGAATAGACAGGTAAAGAGTGGGAGGCCTTGGAATCATGGAATGATGACATGAAAAAGCCTTAAAGTCTAATCTCCTCAGAGGAGGGTAGGAGAGGTCACTGAGGTTGAATACCAAACCAGGGTCTCGAAGCCTCCGCCCACCCAGTGTCTAGTATGTTATCTTTCTTGCTTTGCTTTTTGAAAGTCTATTCACAAGCACAATTTCATTTTATTCCTGTTTGAAGAAATCTCTGGGTGAAACCAGATTGTTGTTACAAATGGATCCAGCTATGTAATGTTTCTAGGGGTTGCTTCAGTGTTTGCTGCTGCTTTCTGTATTAGCAGACGATCAGAGGTTGAGCCCCATCAGAATGGCCTGAGGAACTTAACTAAGAGGCATAGATTCCTGGTCTGTGTAGTTAAAGCACCAACACGCAGTCTGACGGACACAAAGCAAGCCCCAACTCCACGTTTGACTGGATGTATGACCTCACTATGTGTTAGTCTCCTTGCTGCTAAGGAGGAATATTAATAGACAATGTCTATCTTTATGCAGGGTTGGGCAAGACGTCAATCTTGGTCCACTGGTGGACCACCAAGCATTTTTGGAGTGACTAACTGAAAAATAAAATAAGTAGCTCATGGATCATGACCCTTGGGGAAGTAGCCTTTGCCCTGAAAAAGTCTGCCCAGGCCTGCTTTCCAAGGTTTAGGGATAGGATAAAATGAGACAATATCTTCCTTCCAGTGAGGGGGGTAGCACAATGTTTTGCACATGGTTAAGGATCATTTATAATTATAATTAATTCCTTAAGTGCCAAGGATATTGTGAATGATGTATTTCACAATTTAAAATTTCCGGTATGACTTCTGAGGAAAAATAAAAGAACTGCTATTGTTGTAAAACGTCTTTCCACAGTCCCAGATCACATTTGAGGCTCCCAGGCCCCAAGTTTGTCTCCTTCCAAGCTCATTCAGAGTCACCTCTTCAGCCTCCAGGCTTCTTTCAGGCTGTCCCAGTACCCATTCCAATCTAACAGCTCTGGCTAGAGGAATAATTTAGAACCATGGTGGTATTTTCAAGAGGGTATTTTACCACAAGAACATTTAGTTTAATGAAATAAGCATCTATACAAGTGACTGAGCAAGCATGGCTTCAATGAAATGTCACAGAATTAGAAATACTTTCTCTCAGACTCACTCCAAGTGTGAAAAAATAGCATTTTGCTAAAATGCCACAGCAATGATCTGTAAGAATGAACACAGCTTCTGGTGTCTGATTTCTGAAATAGGAATTGGCAGACTTTTTCTGTACAGGGACAGATAGCAAGTACTTAGGCTTTGCAGGCCAGGCTGTTTTAAGTTGCAACCACTTTATTCAGCTATTGTAGTACTAAACCAGCCGTAGATAGTATGTTTCTGAATGAGCACCGCTGTATTCCAATAAAACTTTATTTATAGACACTGAAACTTAAATTTTATGTAATTTTAAGGTCTTGAAATATCCTTCTTTTTTTTTTCATCTTTTTCAACAATTTAAAAATGTAGAAGGAATTCTCAGCCTGTACCTTACAAAAGCAGGCAATGCATTGGATTATAGTTTGCCAACTCAAGTTATAAAATTTATTAGTGTTTTTGTTGTTTTGTTTTTAATAATATGAAGGGAAACTGTATAAAAGCAAATGGCACAGTTTGACTACAATATATAATGTGAGTGTAAGAAATAAGGCAACGTGCATACTCATGTTTATAGCAGCATTATTTATAATAGCCAAAAGGTGGAAACAACCCAAGTGTCCGTGAAAGGTGAATGGATAAACACAATGTGATGTATACATGGAATGGAATACTATTGAATAGCCTTAAAAAGGAAGGAAATCCTGGCACATGCTACAACATGAATGAAAATTGAAAACATTATGCTAAGTAAAAGAAGCCAGTCACAAAAAGACAAAAACTCAATGATTTCACTTATACGAGTTACTGAGAATAGTTAAGCTCATAGTGACAGAAAGTAGAATAGTGGTTGTCAGGGGATGGGGGAAAGCAGAGTTGGGGTTATTATGAAATGGGTACAAAGTTTCACTCAACCAGGTGAAAAGAGTTCCTGAAATTGGTTGTACAACAATGTGAATGTAATTAACACTCCTGAACTGTCCGCTTAAAAATGGTTAAGATGTTGAATTTTATTAATGTGTATTTTCCCATAATTAAAGATGAAATCTAAATAAATAAGATAGCTTGAGATCTTACACATAAATTTTAAGACCCAAACTAGCTATCAACATGTACAGTGGATGGTGAATATCTCCTGATCACATGCCATTTCCATATTATCTCTCTCGCCATTTCCTTTTAGCCACATTGTTGATGGAAATAATAGCTACGCTGTTCAGTTCAAAAAGTGCTTTTTCAAATTACCTCTCTGTGCCTAGGAATCACTTGGAAAAGATGAATACAAGCATGATTAGAACCTAATCCCCGATTGTAGTAGCTTGATTTATGGACTCCAAGTTATCATTCCACTCTAGTGTAATTATAAATCCACACCTTTGCCATAACTTCATGGCAGGTGGAGTATCATTCCTTTTGCCTTGACTTTAGGCTCTCCATGTGACTTGCTTTGGCCAAGGGGAAGTGAGTGGACTTGTGTAAGGCAGAAGCTTGAAATGTGCTTGCATTTCTGCCATTGTCATAAAAACATTTAAGAGTGAGACACATGGAGCTGACTTGACTGGACCAGAAGCTGAGGGCCTCGCTCAGCTCAGCCCATCCAAGAATTGTCAAACCCTGATCTGTCATAGACCTGTGAAGGTAGAAATAAATGATTTGTTCTTTAAAGCAACATGAAATTTTTTGTGGTTAGAGCAAATTGATAGATTATCCTTGAGAAGCACACAGGCTAATGTAGGTGCATAGGCATGATTCACTTCTCTTCTAAATTCATCTCCGAAAAACAGTGGTTCTCAAACCCTGGTATGCATAAGAATAACTTGGGGAGCATGTTAAAACTATGAATTCTCAGAGATCATTTTCAGAGATGCTGATGTAATAGAGCCCAGAAATCTACATTTTTTGTAAGCACCCTAGAGAATTCTGGCACACACGAACCCACACTTACAATAGCTTCATTCTGTTGTAGGATATTTATTAGTTATAGAAAAAGATTCTTGCCTGCAAAAAGCTCACAGGGATGAGAAAGAGCTGATAGCAGAAACTAAAAGCATGATTTTTTTTCTCATTTACTTTTATTTTCAATTATGTTTGACATACAATATTATATTGATTTCAGGTATACAGCACCTGAAATGAGACAGTGATGAGACATTTATATAACTAACAAAATCCTTATTCTGATACATCTGGTTCCCATCTGACGCCATATATAGTAATTACAATGTTATTGACTATATGACTATTGACAATCTCAGTTTACATCCCTGTGACTATTTTGTGAGTATGAATTTGTTACTTCTTGATTTTTTTTTTGGGGGGGGGGGGTAATTCCCTGGCTGGGAATCGAACCCAGGCTGCAGCTTTGAGAGCGCCGAAGCCTAGCCTCTACACCACCAGGGAACTCCCAACTTCTTGATTCTTTTCCCTTTTTCATCCACCCCTCCCACCCTCCTTCCATCACCCCAACAAATCTAGTACCTATCTGATGCCAACTATAGTTATTCCAATATTACTGACTATATTCCCACGTTATATCCCGTATTCCAATAACTATTACTATGTAACCACCACTGAACTTCCCAATTTCTTTCCCTCCTTTTATTTCACCCCTCCCTCATCCTTCCTCCCATCTGACAACAAACAACATGTTTTTTATATCTACAAATCTGTTCCTGTTCCACTTGTTCATTTTCTTCTTTGAATTTCACCTATAAGCAAAGTCAGCTTGCCTCTGCTATGCCTGGAGCTACTCAGCAAAGGTTTCAGAGCACACCAACGCTGATGTTCACCAGTCTGAGACCTCTGGACTTAAATACTTTTCCAAGGAAGATTGCAGTGTGGGTGGGGCTGGCTGCTCATGGAAGAAAGTGTCTCTGGCATTGGCAGAGTTGGGTGAAATGGTGTCCTAGTAAGTCAGCAGGGTGGAGTGAGTAAAGTTCAACAGACCAATCAGGTTCAGATTTGGCTATGTGGGGGCGGGTGCAACACAGAAAAGATGGTGCCCACCAGTCGGCTGCACAAAAGGGCACACCCAGGAATAATGGCAACCATCCTTCAGCCTTCACTCCAAAGTCACACACCTTAGTCTGCCCCTCATATGCCTCGAACCCCACCCCCTGAGTTACTGTTCCTCTGACAGAGCCCAGGGTGAGTACCTGCAAGTAATTAAGTCTGCATGGACACTTTAAGAGGATATCTGGGTTTCCTGGAGCCTTCCATCCCAACCAGATAGTCAGCGTTCCACTGCTGTTCGTAGTTAGGTGTTGTGGGGCTTCTCTTCCCAGTACCAGTGCTCCAGGCTGGGGAGCCTGGGATGGGGCTGGGATCCCTCACTCCTTTGGGGGAAACTCTGTGGCTGAGATATTCCTCCTGATTCTCTACTGCCACCAGTTTTGACGCATTTCGTATTTGTGCCCCTCCTACCAGTCTCACTGTGGCCTCCTCCGTTTTGTATCCTTAGTTATTAATCTTCTGTTCAGCTAGATTTCGGATGGTTCTCCATCTTGGTTGTTCAGTAATTTAGTTGTAATTTTAATGTGTTCATGGAACGAAGCAGGCACAGTGTTTACGTACTCTGCCATCTTGGATCTTCTAAAACATGATTTTAATATAAGAAAAAGCCTGTATATAAGCTCTAGAACTAGGCAAAGTGGCCACTTATCCAGTAAAATTTGAGGAAATAATACAGGGACACCAAAAGCACTCCACACTCAAATGTCTTTGCCTTCTTCTAGCCTAAAATTCAGCCAGTAGAGTCATTCTTCTAGGTCAGATGGAAATCTAATACATCTTTATTCTAGCTATAATCATAACAGTTCCAGGTTCTCATCAAATCAGACCTGATTTCCCAAAACCCTCCTAAAATGATGTTTCTCCTACCAGGCTTTCTCCTTCTTTCATAGTCTGCCTTTCTAACCCAATTTTCTTATATCACTCCTCTGCTCCAGTATCTATAATTAATTATTCACCAACTCTTTGATGTGGTATCAAATATTATTTATGATATTTTAAATGTTTTTTTAATGACAAAACAAATTCATGGTTAAGTTTATCACCTGACTATTACTCCAGAAATCAGCATTCTTTTTCACCTCATCCCGGGCTTGATCACAACAATAACGCCCTTCATGATAACGTCTCATTCTTTTCTTTTCTCAATAGATTTATATTGAAGAAATGAAATAAGTAGTCACAAAATTACCATTGCAATCACAATCTCTATTAATACTATTGTCTTTATTGCCATCTTCATGAGCAATCCCACCTTAAGTTAGTCTTTTCAAATGTAATTATAACATCTCATTCTTGACCACTCACCACCTTTATTATATTCATTTTATGTTCAATTTAGCAATTTCCCAAATACCAGTTTTAGAAGGCTCTTTAATTATTTTTTTAAATATCTATTTGTTTGTCTTACCAAACTGGAAAAGCATGTTTATATCTTATATGATATATCTATCATTCAAACTCGAATACTATTGATTTCACAGTATTTAATAAGCCAAACTAAATTGTGACATGAGTTTTCCACTTGAAATTTATGATAGTAACACCAATAAAAAAATAAGAGCATTTAAAAGTTAATTGAACAATTTTAAGTTCTCAGAAATATGCTAAGTATTTAATTACACTTTATATTTTATTTAATCCTCATAACAACCCAAGAAGAAAGTATGCATAGTATCCCCATTTGACAGGTAATGAAATAACAAAGGATTTGCATAAGGTAACAGTGCTTATTGGTAAGGGCTTGACTCCAGAGATAGAGTCCTGAAATATTTCTCTATGCTGTCTCCATTTAAACAGAGCTACAGGCAATAAGAAATTTTTTTCCAAATATTTCCCTTGAAAAAATGTTTATATTGATATTATTTATATTAAAAATCATATAAAGAGTGAGTAAGAGAGTAAAATTATAATGTTTAACTGCTGGGTTCAAAACATTGCTCCCCCAATTAATAACTAGCATATTCTAATTACTTGAAACCTGATTCATTTATTAATTAGAGAGAGGGGGAGAGAGATTATAATTATTACCTAATCATAGGGTTGTTCTGACAATTAAAAAGGAAAATCCATATGAAGGTTATTGGTTAGAGGCTAAAACACAGTAGGCTGTTATGTAATATTTGCTAATATGATGTGATAATGATGATATTCTGATGATGATATTCAGAAGGAATAGGCAAAAATTTCTTCTAGGTTATAGTCCTTACTCTCTGGGAAATAAAATGGCAAAAAATCTTCATTTATATTATTTTTTCTTTATATTATAGAAAACGGAATTTTAGACATAGTGACTCCCTAGAATTACTTGTGAAATAAAACTTAGCATGTTTGGAACTTTATAAGCTCTAACTTTCTGAAAGGTAAAAAGCTTGGATAACTTCTTAAATCAGTACAGATACACATGTTCTTGACATGGAAAGAAAACCCATTCAGACATGAAGTCCTAGAACTCAGGCTGAAATATTTGTACAGTAAATTAAAGGAAATCATAAACTGAAAAGCACACTAAACATACCACCCATCTCCCTGTTTTCTTCTATTCAGTATAGCAGTTCTGGTAGGTTTTTATTTTCTTACTGAGTACTGCACTGCTCTTAAATAAACATGATTATAGCCTAGAAGAGCTACAAACTGCTTCAGATGCTAAAAATAAAACAGTTAAAATGGAGAGACTTTAATTAGATGCGGGCTGCTCAACAATTTAACTTCTAATTGTCTTGTGGTTATTCCACAACTAGGAATTGACCATATTCCGTTTAAAGGAGATTGAAGGTCTCAGAAAAAAATAAGAAATGAACTAGAATTTTTTTGTCTCCAAATTCTGATCTCTAGAAAAATGAGCAAAAATATCATATTTCTACTCTAAAATAAAAACTATGATATCTTAAGTCATGTCTTAAAATTTTTTTTTCAAAATGGCGGAGTCTTCTCCCAGTTATGGAGATTAAGGCAAACAAATTGATTATTAGTAATGGTGTTTTAACCAAAATAGTTATTTATTGAGAATGACAGAAGCAAATAGTTCTTAATAAAATGAAACACAGTTCAAGTTATTTCTCAGTTTCCACTTCATTTGTGAAAATTTTTCAATGCCATATGCATTACTTTGATGATTTTCTAACTTCTTTTTATAGCTTAGAAACATGTTATTACTTTATAGACTAAAACAAATTCTGACTATTTGTGTTACTTTTGGCTTGTGATATTGGACTAAAAAGATGCAATGAATTATTTGATAATTCAGGAGGCAAGTAGATCATTTTTCATATTATAGTGGTGAAAGGCTATTTTAAAAGCATTCATGTGAACAGTATAGAATAAATATACACATATAAGAAAAATGTAATTATATATATTTATAGTCTTGCCACCCCCAGACTTAAATCCATAGTTATTTAGATTTACATAACATTTAGATATTATTAGTAGCTCAATCCCAGTACACTGAAATAAAGTTTAGATTATTGGGTGGGGAGGGTAAAGTGAGTTTTAAGCAATTAAAGTGAACAATCTGGTTTTCAACATGGCTTCCATGACATATTTTACAGGCTGAATTTTCTCAGTTTATTTATGTGGAATTTCCCCCTCTTCTACCTCCTATACTCCTGTATTTTATACTTGTTTGTATTCTCCATTCTCATGTTACTTTCTGGGGTAGTTGCGTCTTTGCACTTTGTTTTAGCTACCACCCACACACTCACAATTTCAATATCTGCGTATACAAAAAGAGAGGATCCTAATGTTACCCTTAAACTATAGAATCTTTTCATCCTGTTGCTGATTGAATATCTTTCTCCACCATGAAGACCCACAGATGCTCAAAGTCAATACATTCAAAAATGAACTTAAAATCTAATAACACGAAATGCTCTTCCTATTCCATTTCTTTCAATTGGTGACATCCATTTAGTCACCAAATCCAAAATTTGGGGTTTAATCAATGCTCTTCCTTAATCCTTTTATCTATATCCGCCCAATCCATTTCTTACATGATTTAAGATTTAAAATATTTAATCTTTCTTTCCAGTGCTGTGTTTCAGGCCTTTTTACACTCTTTCTTTAGATTATTGAAATAACTTTCTAATCATTTTCTATAAAAATATATAAATATATCTAGTGTTATATAAAAAGACTAACATATGAAATCTTTTCTTTTTTTGCCTAAATCCTATTCCCTCATTCACTCTTCTACTTTGTTTTTTTTTTTTTTTTCAAAATAGTCAGACATTCTAATACACTGAATTCTTCCAGGGTCCTCTGTCTTCTGTCACATTGTTCCATCAACTTTATATTAAAAATGACTGGACCAAAGAAGAACTAAAAGAAGAAATTAAAAAATACATAGAAACTAATGATAATTAGTTTCAATATCGAAATTATTGGGATGCAGTGAAAGCAGTAAGAGGGAAATTTATATCATTACAGGCCTACCTTCAGAAACAAGAAAAATCACAAGTAAATATCTTAACATCCCATTGTAAAGAACTAGAAAGAAAAGAACAGTAAAAAGCCAAAGTCAGCAGAAGGAAAGAAATAATAAAAATTAGAGCAGAGGTAAATGCAATTGAGAACAGAAAGACAACAGGAAAAATTAATGCAACAAAGAGCTTGTTCTTTGAAAAAAGCAATAAAATTGACAAATCTCTGGCTAGTCTAACCAGAGGATGAGAAAAAAGGACACAAATAACCAAAACTAAAAATGAAGGGAAAAAATTGTGACTGATACCACAGAAATACAAAGGACCGTAAGAAAATATTATAAAGAGGTTTATGTCACCAAATTTAACAACCTAGAAGAGATGGACAAGTTTCTAGAAACATATAGTCTACCGAACTAAGAAGAACCAGGTAATCTAAACAGAACAATCAATAGTAAAGAAATTGAAACAATCATCCAAAACCTCTCCAAAGGCAAATGCCCTGGACCAGATGGTCTCACCAACAACTTTTACCAAGCATTCAAGGAAGAATTAATGCCTGTCCTCCTCAGATTCCTCCAAAAACTTGAAAATGAGGTAACACTTCACAACTGATTCTACAACACCAACATTACCCTAATACCAAAGCCTAGTAAAGACAACACACACACACACACACACACACACACACACACACACACACACACACAAAACAGCTATATACAAATATCTCTGATGAACACAGGTGCAAAAATCATAAATGAAATATTAGCAAATAGAATACAAAAATACATTTAAAAAATCATATACCATGATCAAATGGGATTCATCCTAGGAACCACAAGGATGGTTGAACATACACAAATCAATCACTGTGATACACCACATAAACAAAATAAAAGCTAAAAACCATATGATCATATCAATTAATGCAGAAAAAGCATTTGACAAGATACAACATTCATTTATGATCAAAACACTGAATAAAATGGTTATAGAAGGAAAGTACCTCAACATAATAAAGGCCATATATGACAAACCCTCAGTTAATACACTGAATGAAGAAAAGCTGAATCCCATTCCTTTAAAATCAGGAGCAAGACAGGAATGCTCGCTATTGTCCCTGCTATTCAATATAGTACTGGAAGTTCTATCCAGAACAATCAGGCAAGAGAAAGGAATAAAAAGTATCCAAATTGGGAGAGAAGACAAACTGTCACTATTTGTAGATAACATGATTCTTTATATAGACAATTCCAAAGACTTGACCAGAAAACTATTAGAAACATAAATGAATACAGTTAAGTTACAGGATACAAAATCAATGTACAAAAATCAATTGTATTTCTATATACAAACTGAAACTTCAGAAAAAGAAATGAGAGAATTAATACCTATTGCAGTCACAACAAAAAGAATAAAATACCTGGGAAAAAACTTAACAAATAACTTAATGGACATATACACTGAAAACCGTGAGATATTATTAAAAGAAATTAAAGAGGACACAAAGAAATGGGAAGCTATTCTGTGTTCATGGATTGGAAGACTTAACATTGTGAAAATGGCCATATTACCCAAAGCAATATATAGATTTAATCCACTTCCCATCCAAATTCTACCAACATTCTTTCATGAAATAGATTACAAAAAATATCAGATTCATATGAAACAACAAAAGACCTCAAATAGCCAAAGCCATCCTACATAAAAAGAGGAAGACTGGAGGTGTCACACTCCTCGATTTCAATTTATACTACAAAGCATCAATAATTAAAACACATTGGTACTGGCAGAAAAACAGACACACAGACCAATGAAACAGAATAAAAAATCCAGAAATAAACCCACAAATACGTGGACAAATAATTTTTGATAAAGGGACAAAAAATATACAATGGGGAAAAGAAAGCCTCTTTAGTAAATGGTGCTGGGAAAATTGGAAAACCATACGATAAAGAATGAATCTGAACTGAGCATTGTCACCATATATGAAAACTAATTCCAAATGGATGAAGACCTCCACGTGAGACTCGAAACAATAAACTGTATAGAAGAAAACATTGTTACTAAACTTATAGACCTCAGGCTTAAGGAGGACTTCCTGAACCTGACCTCAAAAGGCAAGGGAAGTAAAAACAAAAATAAATGAATGAGACTATATCAAACTAAAAAGCTTCTGCACAGCAAAAGAACCCATGAACAAAGCAAGGGACAGTCAACCAAACGGGAGAAAATATTTGCAAATAATGCCTCTGATAAGGGGCTAATATCTAAAATATATAAAAAGGATTTTAATTATGGGTTAAATGACACCCTTACCTCTTTTATTACTGCAAAAAGGTACATTTTTATTCTGAAAATTGGAGAGTTTTTCCTACCATGGCTGGTTTCTAATTTCCAAAACTTGATCTATTATAAGCTTTACCTTACGTTAAAATATGAATTCACAAGAAAATTCTTAAGTCCAGAGGAAAGGACCTAATAATTACACGGGAGTGTTTCTTATAACCATGCACATTTGGGAAACACTGTAATAAACCCATAACTCCTGAGTTAATCTAAGAAAGAATTTCTAAATTATATGATAAGAATTGTCCTTAAAACACTTCTCATAAGGAGAATTGGGCTGAGTTAAAGAATTCATCAAATGCATATATTTGTGTGTGTATGTGAGGAGTCAGCATTTATAGACAGCTGAAGAAATCATCTTCATCCCCCATTTTACAGACAATAAAATTCAGGCCCAGTTTTTTACTTATATATTTGTTACTTTGTTTTCATTTTTGTTTTGTAATTGAGGCTCCTTAAATACACACATCTACAAAGGGAAATCATCACTAATTCATCATATCTTTCTATGTTTTACATAGATAAATTATATCTATTTATATTAATGCTACTTGCTAATTTATGCTTAGGTCTTAATTCCCCTAGAATTCAGAGTTGTGCATGTTAAGAGACACTGAGAATTTTTAGGAGAATAAATGTGATGATCACAGTTATAGGTTTGCTTTTTTTTTTTAATTGAGGTTGAAATTTAGAAGATGATCAAATGTGTGCAATTTAATTAAATGAATTTTAAAAAGCTGTGCATGCTTTTTAGTTAAATAAAATGATTTGATTTATTAATGAGCACTTGCAGTGCATATCTATTTAAAATATCTATTTAGATTATCATTTCAATAATCATTTATTTTAATAATATTTCTAGCAAGGGGTTAACCACAATAGTTTTTCAAAAATCATTTTTTGTAGTCTGTAATAAGCATATTTATATATTTCAGAATAGAATACTTTTTGAAAAATGAAATGTTGCTCATTTCACTCTTCCTATGACATCAGAAGTTACTAAATGCAAGTAATTATTTTTCTAGAAAATAGCATCAGTGCTATACTCAGAAAAATGTGGTTATAAGGCAAGGTGGATCATAATAACATGTCGGTAAAAAAAAAAATGATTTTTATCCCAGGTCATGTCGGATAATATAGTTGTGGACATTATATAGCTTACTGTGAGTTATGGAATATCTTTTGAATTCAGAGTTCAAAACATTTAAAGTCTAATGTGCCTACTCCAAAATTCTATGTAAGTCACTTTATTTCTCTGAGTTTCACATTCCTTGTTTATAAAATGGGCCTGATAAAAATCGTATGTAACTCATGAGTTTACTATGAGAATTAAATGAGTTATTGCACACACAATGTTAGAATGGTGTCTGACATATAACAACTATTTGAGAGTTGTTAATAATTATGATGATTGAAAAGAGCAGATACAGCCCAAACCATTGCATTTACATTGCAATTTTAACCTTTTCTTCCATAAAGATTTATCTGAACTCAGAGATTTCATTATCAAAACACTGTTAATGTATTTGCTTTGTCAATTTTACATAGCATGCCAATGGGATATTCCGTGAAATTGTCTTAGCAATTGACGATCTCTGTGATCCCTTAAAGGTCAAGGAAGTTTCCTTTTGTCTTATTCTATACAATGTCCTCATGCGAGTTCAGCAATTGAGGCTCTATAACCTTTTAAAGATTCTTTTTTAAAGGGTGGTGTCAGGGATTGGTAGAAAAGCAGAAGGGAGTTGAGCACAGAAGTACACGTCAGGAGAACTAGGGGCCTGTATGACTGCAGTTAATCCATCTATCCATTCTATGAATTCAGTATATCCGTATATCCGGAGCTCACCATATCAAACAGCCCTACTTGTGTTTTAATGCTATTACCTCCCCCACACACGCTCAAGTCTATACCTTATCACATGTGAAATAATTACATTTTTTGTTTTTTAAAAATCCCTCCTACACATCTCCACTGCTCATTCCATGTGAATTCTCATCTAGGCCCTATTGTTTCCATGGAGTTCGGAGAGCTTCCCTTCTGGTGAACAAGAACACATCCACATGCCAGGGCAGTGCCACACCTCAAACAGAAGTTCTTGTGCTTGGGACCCTGCAAGACCTCACCCCACATATCTCTTCATCTGACTATGTATTATCCTTTAATATCTTTTGTAATGAACTGGTAATCTAGTAAGCAAACTGGTTTGCTGAGTCCTGTGAGACACTCTAGCAAATTAAACCAAGGAGCGAGCAGTGGGGACCTCTGATTTATAACTGGTCAGTTGGAAGCACAGGTAACAACCTGGATTTGTTGGGTATCTGCAGTAGGATACTGGAGAAATTCATGTGGAATTGAGTGCTTGATTTGTGCAACCTGATGCTAACTCCAGCTAGATAATGTTAGAACTGAACTTATTATAGGATCAACAGCTGGTTTTACAAAATTGCCTGGTAGGGGAAAACCCCACACAAATTTGGAGTACAGAGTATTCTGTGAGTAGTAAGTAAAGGAAAACGAGTGTTTTCATTACACTATGATATGGGGTTTTATGGCAAAAATCCTTATAACCATTTTAAACTCTTTTCTACTCTCTTCCTATTCTGATATATCCTACATTAACTACTGAATCCATGAAACAGGAATACAGGTCCTCAATTTGATTTTCTGGTCTTAACCCTAATTTGTCCCTGTATACACCTTATCATTTTAGTCCAACTGGTCGGACCACTCACTGTTCTCTAGGAATATTTTGAGTATTTCTCATTTAATACCCTTGCTCTAACTCTTTGCTTGAATCGCTAATGTATGCCTCAAATCATTTCCCTATCTGTAAAATATATATCAACCTTCTATACAGCCTGAATAACTTCTCATATCAAAAGAATCTCTCCTCACTTGAGCCAATGTAACACTTTTTTTCACACTCCTGCTCTCCTTTATTTTTTCTTTAATGTGAAGAACATGGGTTTTAGGGCTAGATTAATCTTGATCCACTTACTATTGTGGCCTGAAGTGAGTATACTAACTTCACACAATCATAGACTTGCCGGTAAAATGGGAAGGAAGGTAAGACCCATACTTACCTTGCAGAATTATTGTGAGGATAAAATGCAACCAAGTTTATAAAGAGACTGATTCAGAGCTTGCACAAAAATGAAAGATAACTATGGTTATTACTCAAATTGAATGAGATATGAATTAAAATATATAATTAAATAAAGGGCATGCTTTATAAATGGCAAAGGCTCAGTAATTGTTGACTTAGATTTAAAGACTAGAAAAATCATCCCTTGAAAAAATTTCTTCCACCAATAGGTAGGCCACCGTACCAAGAATGACCACATTGTGCCTTCTTAGAGGTTTTTTCTGCACAAATAACCAAGGAGATGTCTGTTACTAAGAACCTACCACAGTAACAAACAAATTTAAAAGTAGCTGAAAAATTAGAGCAGGAAATAAGTACCCAAAGCTTGCCAACTGTCAGCAAAATGCTAACCTGCTTTGAATATTTTCCTGGTTTCTCTTTTAAAAACAGGAGGGCTGATGTACCAAAATTTGTGATCCCAAACTAAACATAGTAAGACACAAATAACAGTGTAAATGTTTTGGTTGTGTAACCCATCCCACTTTGGTGATGGAACTTGGGGAAACAGACAGTGATGTCCATGTCTGTTTGATCATCAACACATCCTGCATTATGCAAGTATGGAATAGGGCAGGATGAAGGGCTGTTCTCATTGGAAAAGTTTGACTTGTGTGCTATTCATGGCTCAGACATTGGTGTTCACATGGCCAACGACATGGAGCTCAGGAGAGACCATATTCCTTAACAAGAGTATATTACCAGCACAACCAATTCTAAAATCATTATAATTTCATGAGGCTCATGGCCAACATTTCAAATGCTAGATAGTCAATAAATAGAAAAAGGAATCTGGGAATGAAATAGAAGCAAATGGAAGAGGAACTCCTTTAATTTTACAATGATTCTGATCCTAAAAAGAACTAGGAAAATTCCAATTGTGGTGTTTACCTAGTAATTCTTCCTTCCCATTTGGTCCTAAACACTTTCATCTTCAATTCCTGAGTTAAATTGTTTCCTCTGTAATCTTCTGCTCTACCCAGTCTCTTTCCTCCCGGCCTCCTGAGTTTAGGATAAAGACCGAGGTCTTTCTGTGACGAGCATCCAACATTGGTCATTCTCAATAACTGAGGCAGGTTTGGGTTATAAAATAATTCAGGAAATAATTTATTGCAGCCTATTCAATATTTCTAATTTGCAGTCATCTATAGAAAATGTATTAAAACACAACACAACACAGTTCTACTCTTGTCTCTTCTTTTTATTTAATTTCCTCATTTATAAAATGAGAATGATAATAGTATACTCCTTTGAGAATTTTTGAGAGGACAAAATTTAAAAATTCATACATAGTTCTTGGAACTCACACCCCAAGCAGAAGTCTGTAAAGTGTAGCTCTATAAAGTATAGCTCTAGTAAGCACTCTAAAAAGTATAGTTATCATTTTTAAGATATCACCTCCCTAATTATGCTATTCAAAAGATATTTATTTGACACAATGCCTAGAGATGAATAGACTGTAATTGTTGCCCTCAAGATGCTCTCATGCTAGAAGAGGAGTGAAATGATTTCTTACAAAACAAGACCATAAGTATTATAGTAGATGCTATGAGAGTTTTGAGGGGAGTGATCTAATTCAATCCAAGATTGAGGAGGAGGGTACCAGAGGAGGCTGTTCAGAGGTGATAAGTCTTGACGGATTTAGTAAATAAAAAAGTGATTTGGTAACAAACAAGATAGAAGGAAAACATTGAAAAGACCCAGAGATCAGAAAAAGATTAGTGTGTTTGAGAAATTTAAGTGGATCTGCAAAATATTTTATGATTTGTAGACAGTTGAGGAAAATACAGAGAGAAATTAGACTGTTGAGAAATCAGCCTGCTGAGAAATGAGACTGACCAAGTGCTTTTGTATGCCAGGGTTAGAAGGTAAAATTTCATCCTGAAGGAAATTAGTAGCTACCAAAAAATTTAAAAGAGGGCTGGGCAACGGCAGCAGGGATAGATTCAAAAGGATTATACGAAAGAAAGGAAACCCATTCAAGAGGCATTGCAGTAGCCACCCTAAAAGAGGTAAACTAGGCAAGGAGACTTAAAACAACGTTCAGACTGAATGCTTTGTGGTAGACCATTGTTTTTCAATCAACGTGATCTTAATTAGGTTTGACTTTTTTTGGTATTTAGAAAAATGTTTAACTTAGTTCAATGAGGTTGCAGATTTGTAAAACTATTCTTTTATTTAGATCTTTACACTTTTGCCTTCTTAGTGAAAACCTGCAAAATAGTGTGAATGACTTGAAGAGTCACTCAGATAGCTGGGTAAAAAGAAAAAAATATAAGCAAGGAAAAATAAATTATACCTCAATAAAGCTGGAGAAATAAACAATAGATTCCTCAGGGCAAGTACTAAGGTAAGAACACCATTGGGCAAATTCTAGGCTTCTCTTAGAATTTGCAGGCCACCCACCTAATGCCTGCATTATCTCAGGAGATTTTAGAGATAAAGAAGATCACATTAGTAGGAATTTGGATATTTGACTAATGGGAAGAAGTAGCTTGAATTCTTTAGGAAAAGATGGAAATGGTGATTAACTTTCTATCCAGGGACATTATGCAGAATATCTCTAAACCTTTGTTACACACGCAACACGCCACTTTACGTTGGTTAGGGTAAAGAATCTTTTAGATGAAGTAGAGAGACAAAGTGGGGTGTAGTTCACTCTCTATCATCAACAGGGTAAAAGCTTTCTCAGTCTTTCAGTAACACTTTCCCTAAGTTTCATATGGGCATCCTGTTCACAGTCTTTACTACTATCTTCTCATTTACTTCCTAAGAAAAATGAGCAGCACTGCTTGCAGAATACAGGGATCAGGGCCAATGAATCTTTGATATTGGGTGTAGAAGAATGCTGAAATGGGATTCTAGCCACAGACCAGACCAAGAAAAATGGAGTGATAAAGATAAGGGAAGAAGTTTGATCAAAACATAAAAAGAACAGCAATAAATTTCCTATAAGGCCAGCATTTATCATGATCTTTTACACATAAGGGCTGTTAACCCTACATGCGTCTTTATAGTCATTTATAATTTTCAAGGAAACTGTGCTACGCCTGACTAAGGAGTTAAACTTTCCTGCTCTGAATCTTTGATATATTCTTAATAACCTTTACAAGCAAGGTAATACATTTAGTGCCTTACATGTCTGGGCTTTGATCCTTGTCTTGCTGATCCCCTCGCATCCCCTTTTTTTTTTTTCTCTTTTACTTAACAAAGAAGGCTAGCAAAATATTAGACATTTATTTACCAATATTTAGTTGTTAGTGGATTAAGATTATATTTTTATCCCATTCAGACCAGGAATAATGACATCCCCCTGGACTTTAAAGCAGTTCTTTAGAGTTTATATTTTTTATCTAATATCTAATTCTTTTCTTTCTTTTTTTTTTTCTTTCTTTCTTCCTTCCTTCCTTCCTTCCTCTTTTTTCCTAATTAGCCCTGTAGTGAGACATAAGGGCAGGTCTAATCAAGATTAGAAAACACAAATAAACATACGTAAATAACTTGCCAATCAGCAGGTATAGTACTGTGTTCTTTTGACTGCCAGCCTTCAGGTCAATGAAATTCAGAACAATTAATAATTAAGGAGGGGGGCGGGGAGGATGCAAAATTAAACACTTGAAATGTACAAACAAAATTGTTGACCAAATGTCTTAATGTTTGTGATAAATAGTGAGATTTAATTGATTTTTATATTATCTTTAACAAAGATGGAGACTTTGTATAAAGATTGGATCCTCTGCTACTTTCTAGTCAGACACAATGGTTTTCTTTTTGGGATGCTCTTGCTATTTATAGAAAAATATGGTGTCTTAACAATCTGGAAATTCACTATTATTTTGAAAAAAATTTGAGGTTTTCTTGGTGATTTAAACAAATAAGTTCATACTGAGAATATTTTCTTTTATTTTTCTTTATTCATTCTTCTGTTGTAAATTAAGTTAATACTTAGTTGAATAGAGATTATGTAGGATTTTATAACATAAAACAGTGCAGATTAAAGACTAACCATAGGATTCTAGCATTCAATCCTTGCATTCGTTTGCCATGAATTCCTCCCACATTCCTGGCTTTTTCAAGAAAGCTTTAAGAATTACTGAAGAGCTATAAGGAAGTAATATAGGTAGAAAAAAGTGGGGACATCAGACTAATTAATCAGCTATTTAAATAAAACTTTATGTAACTATTATAATGAGCCCAAAATGAATACTTTGCTGTAGTTTTTTTTTTTTCCCCACAGAAGATAAGCAAATAATAAACATTTCTCTTTTCTCCAGCATTGTCTAAAATGTGTGGTCTCCTCTCTTTGAGTAGTGTGAAGATGTGCTGAATAAATACAATTAGTTTTATGTAGATCAAATTTAGTTTCATTCTAAAGAAGGCATCACCATGACTGGGGACTTAGTTATTGCCGATATCTTTTAAACAAACAGCATCTCGTTTATTCCCCTCTTATCCAAATCCTTTTATTTGCCCAGCAGTCTCTTAAGCCCTATCTCTTCTTTGGTCTCTTTTGCCAAAGCCCATATGCTGATTAGGTCTTCTCTTTGTGTTTTCTTTACTTTGTTTTAAACTTCTCCTTTCCCCCTCCCTGCTTGCGTTCTCCTTGCTAAGATCAACCTTTTGTTTCTGGGATATCCACTAAGGCATTAAAAAGATGTTTTTCCTTTTAAATGAAGTTTAAAAATCTCTGTCCAACACTCCAACAAGCACCCTGCTGTTCTCAAGAGGCAGGAATCAATCGAGGTGTATCTGTAGTCTGCCATATGATTGTAAATATAATACTTAACTGTAACATCTGTGCAGGTAGCAAGCACTACACCAATTTTTCAGCTGAAGGAACTGAATGAAGATAATTTACTTACACTTTATATCACACCTCCTCCTATTAATAGCCACTCATTTTTTATCTTTTATTTCACTTTTTGCTCTTCTTTCTTCTGTTAGTAGTGTGATAAACTTTGTTGTACCAGCTCCAGTCTCTCCCTAAGATTTCCTAATGGAACTGACTTGACCTGGAGTATGTTTTCTAGCTCAAGAGTAGTCTTTTAGACCCCCTGAAGTAAAGCTCTGGGCTTGAACTATGGGGAAATGAGCATTGTCTTATTTCTCAGTTAGACATTAAAGGTGAAGTTTTGTCTGTTTTCCATTAGTACAGATGGATTGTTCCCTCAAATTTAGAGGCAGGGGGTAATATTTAAAATAAAAGATATGTAGTTTTTAAGAAGGCAGAGAAGAATTTGAGCATATCTGTAAATGTAGGTCCCAAGAGTACCCAAGCCAAGAAGGGAATTGACTGAGCCTCCAAAAGAATAACAGAAGTTTAAGAACTACAAAGCTTTAATGGCTAAAGTTTTCAAAAGAGTTGAAAGCTCTCCCTATTTTCCAAATTCTCGTATCTAGAATGCCTTCCTTTTCTTATTTATTTATTTGTTTGTTTGTTTGTTTTAGAGAAATTTTACAAGAGTTTATTTGAGCCAAACTGAAAACATATGCTAGAAAGCAAGGTATAAAATGCTCCCTTAATTCTTATTTATTAATTTGACCATTTATTGAAATACATTTATTTTCTTTGTAACTTTTACAATAATTATGGATTTAATGCTGTTATTTTCATTTTTATTATAATATTACATGTTTAATAGGTAAGTCATAGAGAGACTGAGTGATTTGCTTAAGATGACTTGTTAGTAGTAATTGTAAGAGGGAGAATTTGAGCCCAAATCACTCCGACCTCCAAAATTAAATTTCTTAACCATTACCCTCACCTTCTTTTTACAAAGGTTTTTATATGTCCACTTCGTTCCACTGAGGATAAGAGGATGATGTAAGGTTATCTCTGACCTGAAAAAAGTCTATAGACCAAGAAAACTAGAATTACATTATGTGAAAAAAGAGTTCTTGCAGAGAAGTGAGTCCAGGGTTTTAATGCTATTGAGTGTTTAAAAAGAATTCTTTTTTTCTGTACCCTGTCCCAAGCCCATTCCCCAAAAGTAGCTTGGCCAAAGCTTTCTTCTTTAGAAGACTATTTAAGAATTTTATACATAAAAACACAAGCAGGAGATGAGAGCAAAGGGCAATACTGGAAGGGAAGCAGAGAGAGAAATACGTTTAGCGATCTTCATTTTAAAAACTATGTTAAACAAGGTGGGTAAATAAATTTAAAATATATGAAGCTTACAAAAGCAATATGTAGAATAATGTGTTTTGAACCATTTTCTTTCCAGAAAAGCAAGCAAGTAAAACCCTCCTGGAAGATATGTACGTGGGTTTCTGTGTATGTGAGGGAGAGGGGAATGCATACGACTGGCTACCACTAGGGACTATAATTGGAAGAAAGGAGTGTGTTCAAGATTAGTGTTGTGTCTATTCATCTCTGCATTGTACAAGGCCTGCCTGGAAAAAACCCAGCCATAAATACCACTATTTTTTGTATTACATGGCTGGATACTTTCCACACAACCATCTATTATTTTACTAACTACATCAAGCATGCTTTCCTTTTGTAATCTAAAAGATGTAAAAATAGAAGTAAGAATTATTTTAATAAGTGAAATAAACCATACTCCATCATTTCATGAGACCATGTTTTAAAAATAAAAAATAGGGCCATAAGAAATGACAAATATGAATGAATGGGGGCATCTGAAATACAATTGAGGTTGTTCTAGAAAATTCATAAAATGTTGACTGTTATGTACCCTTTTTCTTTTTTTACTATTAACCTCAGGAGGATGAGAATAACAAGGAAGAGGGAAGAAATAATATTTATTGATTATACTTGACTAAGTGTCAGGTCCTATGTTCACATAAAATGACCTCAGCACCCTGAATGTAGCCATTACTGTTTCCATCTTACAGGTAAGAAAACAGAGCAGTAGAGATGCCTGTATCTTGTTCAAGGTCATATAATCACTGTCAGAGTCAGGAACAAAATTCAGGCCTGTGAGACATCAAAGTTCATGTTTTCTCTTTGCTCAATAGTTGGAGGTCTACCATATGCATTGAAATTACAAAATTTTTGGAAAAATTATAAACAAGTATTTTTTCTCAAGGAGTTATGAACCCAAAATCCATCTTGTTTCCTCTCAGAACAGAATCCTTGATGGGGTGAAATTGGTGCTGCTATTGCCACTTCAACTGGGACCTTTTTCTTCTGCCTAAACATGAGTTCGAGAGTATACAGATAGGAAAGGAAGATACAGCTCCAACTTGATTTCTGATCTTGGTCAGGAATATGGTCCATAGTTTTCTCTTACCAAGTCACATGACCTTAATATTGCTAATTAATCTCAGGGTATGATTGAGTTCTTTACTTTAAAAGAGAACTATATATAATGACAACTGATATTTATATAGACCCAAGACTCTAGCACATGCATTTATGACTTCAGAAGATGGCCGATAGGATTGTGAAGAAAGAAGAGAACAAAGGAAAGAACTAGAGCCTTCTAGGTTTACAGAAGTGACCTGGTTAGCAGAGCAGAGTAGGTTTGGGCCTGACCCCCTGAGAAGAGACAGTGACTTGTTAGAAATGGTGACACAGCCTTCCTCACAAACAGCTCTATGAATGGTTTAAACTAAACTCTTCCACAGAAGAAAATGTTTCTGCCTTGATAAAGAGAAAATATCTCTGCCCTGATAATGAGAAAAATATTCCTCAATAAAAATTGCAAATGTATTAAGAGTTTCCTTAGTATATCACACTACCTTTTTTGCTACGTAATAGTAGATAGATAAAAAATAAATAAAAATATTTTTAGCTATGAAAGTAATTCATGTTTGTTGAAAATAAATTACACAAAAGATGATTGAGACATACCTCCTCTCCATCCACCTACTGTAACCTCTTCTATCTCCCAGTGAGTCATAACTTGGTGTATATCTGACTCAAGAAAGTTTTATTTGGAAGGAAGAGCAGGTATTTTAAGAAAAGTGTGAAGCAGGCTAGATACAAAAACAATGAGTTATTATTAAGCTAGCAGTTCTTTCATGGAGTAAGAGGTGCTAAAAATATTAATAACAGTAAACAAGTATAATTTGGTTTTGCTGCTTCCTTCCCCAGGGAATGGATTATTCCAAATATCTAGTTTTAAAAATGTTAAGTCATCTTTGGTCAATCTCTTTCTCAGTCCCTTCCCACCTAATTGTGATGTCTTTCTTGGACAATTCTCCTGTCTGATCTTTTGTGTGTGTGTGTTCCCACTGCTACATTCCTAGTTCAGATTACTGTTCTTACTTAGATCTCTATACCACTGGCTTTCCCCTACTCCCATCAATGCTAGATGTTTACTTCCAGATTAATTTCTAAGAACACACTTCTGCCTCTGTTATCTACTTCTTTCATAATTAAAACAGGCTCATTGATAATTATGTGTAATTTATAGAGTCGTGCAGCAATCATCAAATCTAGTTTTGGAACATCCCTGTCACCCCTAAAAGATGCTTCTGCTTGTGAGTATTTAATCCTCACTCTGCCCCTATAGATTTGCCTTTTCTGAACAATTTGCGTAAATGTAATCATATAATACGTAGTCATTTCAGTCTGGTGTCTTTCACTTAGCATAATATTTTTTAAGGTTTAGTCATGTGGTAAAATTAGTCAATAATTAATAATATTCCATTGTATGACTATATAACATTTTGCTTATTCAGAAGTTGATAAACATTTGGATTGCAACAGTTTGGGGCTATTATGAACAATGCTGCTGTGAAAATACATTTACAAGTTTTTGTGTAGGTATATGTTTTTATTTCTTTTGGATATACACTTAGAATTGCTGGATCACGTTGTTTCTTTATACTTAACCACATGAGGAACTGCCAGACTATTGTCCGAAGTGTCCACACCATTTTGCATTTCTTACAGCTATGTATGAGAGGTCAATGCTTGTTATAGTTTTGATTATAACCATTATAGTGGGTGTGAATTTGTATCTCATTGTAATTTTAATTTTCTTTTCTCTAATGACTCATGAGGTCGAGCATCCTTTCTTGCGATTGTTAGCCATTTGTGTATTTTTTTTAGTAAAATGTCTATCAAATCTCCCCTCCCCCATTTTAAAAATAATTTCTCTCATTGAGTTGTAAGAGCACATTATTTATTCTGGATACAAGTCATTTCTTAGATTAACAATTTAACAAATGCAAATATTTTCTCCATGTCTTGTCTATATTCTCGCAGTGGTGTTTTTAACTCTAAATAAAAGTTGTAGTTTTGATTATGTCCAACTTGTCAATATTTTTCATTAAGATATCATAGATTTTTGTGTCCATTCAAAGAACTCTGCCTAAACTAGGGTTATAAAAATTTTTTCCTGTTTTTTCTTTTAGAAGATTTATAGTTTTAGCCCTTACATATAAGTCTATGGCCCATTTGGACTTAATTTTTGTACATAGAGTGAGGTAAATGTTTAAATACATCATCATGTTATGGCAATCCAATTGTCCTAAGAACTGTTGAAAAAAACTATCCTTTCTCCATGTGTTGAAAATTGATTGAAAATCCCTGTATTGTCATATGCTTTTGATGGTTCCATTTTATTAGCATAGTACTTACTGTCATTTCAAACTCTGTAGCTTGATACTAAAGCTTTCCCACCCACAACCTCAGGAATCCTTCACAATTTTTTCATACCCAGTGTTATCTTTCACTATTTTCTTTCTAGTACTCTGTGTAATGATTAACCCAAATTAATTGATTTTTAGCCCGAGTTGTGCTCATCAGTTCAAGCTGGTTACTTAGTTTTCAGCTTTATTCTCCCTAGATATTCCTAGATATTTAAATCTTGCCCATTCATTCAAAATCCACCTTCAATACTCCCTTCTGAGAAGTCTTCTCTATTAGATGTGATCTTTCCTTCTTTGTATGCCCAGGTCTCTCATTCTGTCCCTCTCTTAGGATATGTGGCGCTGTTCACTTTGCATTGCAATTGTTTCTGAAAATGCTTTATTTCCATTATGCAGTTTAAAGTTTATCAAAGAGAGGGTTTGATTTGCATTTAATTGATCCTCAGTCAGTATTATTTGAATGAATGAGTGAATGAACGTGATACCTAACTGCCCTTACGTGATTAACAGTGAGCAGTTTGCTGATTTACAGAGTGCACTATCTTAATCCAAACCCCTGGAACTTTGCTAATTCTTTAGGAGGACAGTTCAACTACCTTTTATCAAGAGAGTCACTGAGTTCGAATAAAATGCATTTCCTTTTATCAGAAGAGTTAGACTGTTATCTGCTGTTTTCCAAGGGCTTGGTGGCTGTTTTAGAACATAAAGATCAAAGACTTTAGCCCCACCTCAAAAAAAAACAAAAAAACAAAAAACAAAAACAAACCCAAAATCACATTATAGGGTATTTCAGAAAGTTAAATGTGAGGAATAAGATATTTGAATGTGAATTATTTGAATGTGAATTCTAAACATTATTCAGTTATTCATTTGACATTTTGAAACAGTATAAGGCAGATGTCTTAGATTTGCAAGTAGTTGTGAATGCTTCCATTGGCTAGTCAGTTTTTTCTTTTGATAGCAACATTTGGAAGGTAGGCCCTCTGAGTCACACCTTTTTATTGGAATCTTTGTTTAAAAAGTTATTTTTTTCTAGAAACCTAAATAAGTCTTAGAGACTACTCTAGAAAACAGGGGATGCATAAGAGATGCATGGCAATGAAACTTGTTACATTCTGACTTAAGGAATTTGCCAGTGCAGGAGAATCTTTTCAAAAGTGAGGAAGAAATTCAGGATGAAACAAGAAGATTTAAAGAAGGGTAATCTGGAGAATGACAAAAAGATCAGAGTGGGGTGGGGAGGATTATGAAAGAAGGAAGAAAAGATGAGAGGGAGTAAAGAAGAAGGTAAAGTATTTACAGAGACTGAAATAAGCTTTAGACAATTATCTGAACTTTTAAGGAAATTATCCGAACCTCACATCTAAATTTGTTGAGGTCCCGCCATTGTAGCTACTATCTAGTTAAGGTTTGCATGGTAAACTTGCAAACTTTTCTTGTGCCATGAGTGACTTACAAGTTAAAAAGATTCAGTGAAATCTTCAAAGTGAATCTGTGTTCATCAAAGCAATTCACAGGCCTTTTTACAACTTTTCCACCTGTCTCCTAGACTGTCTCCAATGATGCAAACTTTCAGCATTATATCTATTGTTTGACCATGAAGCTCATTTTGTCCAAAGGAACAGCAGTAAACTCTGGCCCACAATTTTAACAAATACCTTACTAAGGATTTCAGTCTTCCCATTAAAAGTTAACTAAGCAACTCACAGACGTGTCTGACTTTGACAAATGAACAATTAAAGTGATCTTTCAAGATAATTCTCAGTAGCCAGAAAAATCATTAGTTGTCATTTAGCTTTGTATATGTTAATGTGATTTGGAATTTTAAACATACTCAGATAAAAAAAAATACTGAAGCACTCTGATAATCAGATTGTAAATTGAAACGAGTTATTAAAAAGGAAAATTTGGCAAAGACTGGGGAGACAGGAAAAGTGGTAAATTCATACAAGTAATACAACTTCTCAAGCACTCTACCAAATGTTTGGTCTATAAATGTTGGCGTTCAGGTGTCACCAGTGGTTGTGGTTTGTCCTTGGCTATGTGTTAGAACTGAGCATATGAGTTTTACATATTCTTTATCATACTCAAACAGACCTTTCTCATTCCACAGTTAGTTTCGAATCCACAAAATAACAAAATTCACCTGGAGTAAAGCACTTTGTAGTTACCCGATGAAGCAATAGGAATCACACAACTTTCATTGAACTGCTGGGGGTAAAGTGGATTGCTGGTCTTTTATCTTTTATCTCTGAAATTGGTCCCCCAGCAGTGGTTTTGTTAAATCTGACACATCTTGAATTTCCCTTTTTTAAATTGTAAATTTAGCAGCTAGTGGTTTTATCTTTTTCAGCACCTGTATTTCCACATTTTGAAGAGGTTATTTTTAATGAGTCTATTGCTAAATACTTAAATATATATTATATAGTACATATATATTATTCAGTTTTGATCAGGTTCAATTGGACATCTTCCTCCAAATATAGAATATGCATCTACAAAACAGACAAAAATAAAAGATGAGAAGAGTAAATATGGGCCATTTGTAGTATATGGAGATATAATTTGAAAAGAAACAGCATTAAGAAAAGGGAAGGGAAGCTTATCTAAAATATTTAAAGTAAGTAATAACCTGAGGTCAAGTACTTTTACTTTTCTCCTGGCACCTGAAGTAATATTAATTTTGTCAACTGTTTTCATGGAAAAATAAACACTCATACCCACAACACATAAATTTATTTGCTAAAGAGCTCAGACTCTTCTGATTCAAAATGCTTCATATGAAGTTGACAGAATAAATTGTTAGAATTTTTATTTTTACAGTTTTAGTTATTTTATATTAGGAGATAAAGTGTCATACTCAATCGGCTTTAGAAATCGGTTGTTTTGCAGAAGCTAATTACACTTTCATGTATTGGTTGCATTTCCTTTCTCAATTACTAATTACCGAAGATTAATGTTTTCAAAAAAGGCCTTTTTTCTATATAATCCATCTCCCCTTCCTGCATCGATCTAGCAGGAAGCCTGCTGAAAGAAATCATAATTCTTTTGTTTGCATCAGAATAGTCTATGGCACTGGGGATGTTTAATGTGTAATGATTGCAGTAAAAATATTTGTGAATAAGTAGAATGTATAAATCATGAATGACATTAAAGTAGGTTTTCTATATTGGGTGAATAAACTGTAATGGATATCCTTGTCACTGTGTAGAAGATCTGTCTTTCAGTAGAATTGAGAGAATTGACACTGACTAAAAAGGAACATGCTGTAAAACTATACAATATTGTGTAAATGCTACCAAAGCAGGAATTTCCTTATTGCTCACTTGCTGTCTCTAAATCCTGACAACTGTATTAATTGTAACTAAAAGAGCAACAACATCCTTTCTGGGTTTGAACACCATGAAAATTTCACCTGCTTTGCAGGCATATAGGTATTGATCAGTTATTCTCTTATTTATAGCAATGCTTTTATCATTTTTGACTTACAACTTTCATAATTTTGTGATAACTTGTAGGTTTCATTTAAAATTCACTGTAGTGATTCACTTTCAGTTGCCTACACAATATTTACCTAAACACCTGAATCAATACTTCGTATTGGTAACATTTAGCTCTAATTAGTTTAAATTTCGAGAAGGCCCCATAAATATGCTATCTATTTGAATGGAAGATTTTAAATTTTTTCTTCCCTAAATAAACTTTTTTTCAAAATAAAGATGTCCCAGAAGCCATTGTGTAATTGAAATGATGAGTTTTACAAAGTATTTAAGGTAAAGGATATGGCTTGGTTATTAGAACTATTTTGTTGAGTCTTACAAATAAATAAATCTTCTATATTTATGTTTATCTACCAAATGCTCACGCATTTTAAATTCAAATAATGAAAAGTTAAGAATGAGAAAATACAAATATGATTTTTTGACTCAGTACATATGTAAGCATTTATTTTTATTTACAACAAGGGAGAGCTTTAGAAAAATTATTTAAGCTAATATAAATATTCATCTTTAGTAGGAGGATTTTGAAAGCCCCTGCACTTGTGAACTGAGGAGGCATTTCCTTGCTTCTTCTTGTGACCAGTCCAAAAGCAATCAATACCCTCATTGATTGCAATCCCTCATCCCACTGGATTTTACCTCTTTCACACGGGAGCAAATTAGACAGTTATATGAAAATGCCATGAAAGCATGAAATGCCCTGCAAATATATGATAAGTAACTGTATTTAAAGTTGAAAAAAATAAAGACTACCTGCCATTAAAAGTAGACAAATTAAGGACAATAAGAAATTATAACTCGTTAGAAAAGAGTGGGAGTCTATGGGTTGATAATGACAATAAATAGCTGGATAGATTAATAGAAAAATAGGAGAGAAGAAAAGCTTCTTCTTTTTTTTTTGTAGAATGTTAACCTTTAATTGTTGAAGGTGTAACAGAGTTGAAAATTGCTATTTTTCTTACTTTCATAATGAAGATTTTCTTGAGCATGAATCATGAATGGATACTAAAACTACAAAGGATTGATGAGAAGCAGGACAAACAGTTTTAACATGACTTCCCACAGATTACTTATTAGTTGCAAAGGGAAAATCATAACTATACTGTGGTGAAACAGAACAATATCTGACTAGGCGACCAAAATAAAATCATCATTGAGGGGTTAATGACTAAAGCATGCCTCTAAATATAGTACCTTGAGAAGAATATAGCAATACCTATGTTTTATTCCTGAAAGGAATCAAACTAAATCTTGTTGTGAGGAAACATCAAACAAAATCAAGGAAAAGTACACTTTATAAAATGACTGGACTGTGTGCTTCAAAAATGCCAATGTTATGCAAGTGAAAATAATGATAATACTAAAGCTAAGGAACTCTTCCAGATTAGAAAAACTAAAAATCATGACAATTAAATGTAATACATGATCCTAGGTGGGTGGGGGAGAGGGTCTTAAATACATTATTGGAACAATTGACACACTGGAAAAAATAGGTTATGTTTTAAAAATTATCGCATCAGTGTTAAACCTTGGATTTAATAACTAGGCAAAAGAAGAAAATCCATGTTCTTAGAAAATACCTACTGAAGTGTTAAGAAGTGAAAAAGCATGATATATATACAACATATTATTTTACAAACCAGACAAAAAATTTGTATTATGTACAAATATTATATAAAGCTATTTATATAGCTACATCTGTATTAAATAAGTATATAATACATTATACATAACAATGTACAACATATCACATATAATAGTATGCATTATATGATATAGACTACAGAATACATGTATTATAAATTAAATATAATGTATTTATAATATGTATTGATGGAGAAAGTGAATACACATGGCAGAATGTTAAACATAATAAGATTGAGAAATCTAAGTATCATGTATATGAGAATTCTCTGTATTATTCTTGAAATATTTCTGTGAGTTTAAATTCTGAAGAACATTCAGCCCTGACATGTTTGAATGAGAGATTCAAAAATACTGTGCTCCTGTAACTAGGCTAATGAGAATAGCTAATACTTATTGAGATTAACCATGGTGATGATCATTGCAGAAAGTGCCTTATATTTATCACATTTAATCCTCACAACAACCCCAGGGGCTGGTTTTGCAATATAAACATTCTTCATTTTTATAAATAAAGGAAGGTGAAACTTTGGGTATTTAAATAGCCTAAATGTTAATGGCCATGAAACGTGTTAAATGACAGAAGAAGGATTCAATCCTAGGCTGTCTGACTTTATCATACACATTAACCACATCATTATACAGAAAAAATATCAGGGTAAAATACAACACTGTTCACTCTCTGGCACACTCAGTGACTTAGAGAGTGATAACTACATATGCTGGCCTTTTTTTAAAAAGCTTTTTAAAATTAAATTCATTGGGGTGACATTGGTAGTAAAATTACATAGGTCCCAGGTGTACAGTGCTACAGTGCATCGTCTATGTGTTGTATTGTGCACTCCCAGCCAGGGTCAGTTCTCCTTCCATCACTGCATATTTGAATCCCCCTCTCTCATCCCCCTCCCCTCTTACCCTCTGGTAACCACTAAACTATTGTCTGTGTCTATGAGTTGTTTTTTCTATTTTGATTGTTCTTTTATTCTGTTCTTTAGGTCCAATATATAAGTGAGATCATATTGTATTTGTCTTTCTCAGTCTGACTTATTTTGTTTAGTATGATAACTTCTAGTTCCATTCATGTTGTTGTAAAAGGTAAGATTTTATTCTTTATGGCCAAGCAATACTCCGCTGTGCAAATGTACTACAGTTTCTTTATCCAATCGTTTATTATAGGCATTTAGGTTGTTTCCTGTATCTTGGCTATTGTGAATAATGCTGCAATAAACATAGGGGTGCATGTATTCTTTGAAATTAGTGTTTTGGATTTCTTTGGATAAATACCCAGAAGTGGAATTACTGTATCATAAGGTAGTTCCATTATTAATTTTTTTTAAAAACCTCCACGGTGTTTTCCATAGTGGCTTGACAAATTTTCAGTCCCACCAACAGTGCACAAATGTTCCCTTTTTTCCACATCACCACTAACACTTGTTGGTTGATTTATTAATGATAGCTATTCTGACAGGAATGTAGTGGTATCTCTCAGACATTACCCTTAGCAATACCTAATATGTATGCTTTTTGTACTGTACTTGAAAGACTAGAATGAACCAGAGGGGTCTTTCTCAACTGTACTCCTTGTAAGTGAGAGGTAACAAAATGTAAGACAACCAGAGCCATTATTGTCTGCAGGATACTTTTTAGGCCATTCTCATACAGCACAGAAGAGGAGAAACTGCCCAGCAATAGCCTATTTTCTCAGAGTAGGAAATCATCTCTGAAAACTAACTCAGTACCTGTGATACATTGTTAACTTCATCCAGAAAGAATTGCATGATTTTTAGGGGATAGGCCATCCCAGAAAAATTAAGCATCAATAACTGAAACATTCAGCTCTGTCATTTATCAATATGACTCCCCACTTGGGAAGTACCTGATGATTAGAAAATAAGGTAGTCTATGAAAAACATCTACTATACCAGTAACTCCTGAATGGTCACCTCACTGGTTGAGTACATGCATGTGCACACACATACGTACATGCACAGAGTGTAATGGCAAGAAAAATTCCTTTCTGACAAGGAGAAAGGACTACTTTTATCCTGTCATTAGAACTCTAGGAGGTCTAAGTCAGTAGTCTTCACAGTAGAGTGTGAGAAGAAAATACTAGAACTTTGGTTCATATTTTGTTTATTATTTAAAATGTTTATTTAATGTTTTATACAGTGCATAATAGTACAGTAGTACATTCCTATTTATAAAATAAATATACACATATTAAAAATGTCAAAAATGAATAATTTGGAGTCCACTGAGTTTCATAAAAAAACCAAATGTTTTCATATTGAAGGAGTGAGATACATAGACAGTATCTGGCATTCAGTCTCTAGGAATTTCAGACTGAAGGTTTACACAATGGCTACTGCTTCTGATTGTGTACAATGGTCTTTGCACAATTCTAGGAGGCACCGTCCATGTCATGGTCATCATAAATTTCTATAGTTATTCTATTGTCTGGCAGATGGCAGTGAATTGTCTTGAAGAAAAAGCACCTTTTCTTATGAGGAGTGGGCAGGGTGCGTTAATTCTTGTACTCCTTAAATATCTGTGTTCTTGGTCAGTAGTTGTGAATATGAGACCATGAACTCATATACTCTGGTTCCTCAGTCATGATATATCTTCAGCATTCCAGAAAACAATGTTAAACTTTGATCATTGTATTATTGAAAGATTCATTGCCTTAGCATCATGTACTTAATTATTAATCTAATGATAATAATCAAACTACTAATAAAAACCACTTGCTTGCATGATATGTTTTTAATGAATCTATGGTCGCTTCTTGTGTGCTCTTACAAACCATCATATAATTAGCTGTGTCAGAATTTGTTTTCTGAGAATTGTGTAGATACGTTATTTTGTAATTTCAGGAATGTACCACTTTTAAAATAATGTGACAATGCCAGTTTTTTGTTCTCCTGAGTTTGCTTTATTTCTCAAATCTTCCAATATCCTGGATGTAATTCATCTTAGACAATAAAATTAAACTCACTTTATGGGGCTGTATGCTTTCTTTACATCTCAGATTTCAATTCCCTCCTTCCTCTTTCCAATTTGAAGAGTTATCTTCTGAATGGAAAAGAGAGATGAAAATGAATATAAACGAATGTCTTTTCTACCATTTAAATACATTATAGTAGTCTCACCCTTATCCGTGATTTCATTTTCCTAGGTTTCAGTTGCCTGTGGTCAACTGCAATGTAAAAATATTAAATAGAAAATTCCAGAAATAAACAATGCATACATTCCAAATTGCGCACCATTTCTATTAGCATGATGCAATATTACACTGTCCATTCGTTACTGCCTGGGATATCAATCATCCCTTTGTCCAGCATACTCACACTGTATACATTACCCGTCCTTCAGTCACTTAATACTTGCTCTGGGTGATCAGAACGGTTATCAGAGAAAGAGAGAGACCACATTCACATAACTTTTATTATAGCATAATTGTTTTATTTTATTATTAGTTAATGTTGATCATCTGGTTTCTGAGCCTAAATTTATAAATTAAGTTACATCCTAGGTATGTATGTATGAGGGCTATCCGGTGAAAGTACCCAGCCATGTAATATGAAAACTAGAGATATTTATGGGTGGATTTTTTTTCTGGAAAGCCTTTGTATGTATAGGAAAAAAACATAGTATATATATATATAGGGTTTGGTACTAGCTGAGAGTTCAGGCATCCACTGGGGGTCTTGAAATATATTCCCTTCCCTGCTAATAAAGAGGAACACTGTAATTCAATCTCTGCAACCAAATGGAAGCATATTTTGAACAGTGTTGTCATTAGGCCTTATGTAAGATACGTCTACTCAAATAATTAACTGACATGGTCTTTTAGACACAGAGCTCAACATTGTTAAGCTTCTCCAACACAACTTTGGGATTGTGGATATCTCTAGAGAGCAAATACTGTATCTTCTCTCTACTCCTTAATTTCTTATAAAATGTTCATTATTATGTTATTGAAATAACATAACAAATGGTCTATATAATGTGCAATTAATGTTAAATAATGTTTACTTTTGAAGAAAAAATGTAAATGCTTAGATAACTAACATAATAGATTTTCTATTAAGGTGGCTAATATGCTTAGACACAATATCATATTTAACAAGAAATATTTATTATACACCCACAGAAACTTATTTGTAAGGTAAGAATGTAAAATATTTCATTAAGAACAGTACCCAAAGGAAGAATCTTTAGCCTGCATATTCTGTGCCTTAGTTTTTAATTTATGTGATTTAGTTTTTAAATTTATGTTCTCATCCATGAAAATTCTGTTCAGAGAGAATACCTGTAATCAAATCCTAGCTCTGCTGTGTACCAGCCACGTGAACTCTAAGAAATTACTTGACTGCTAAGAGACTCAGGTTTCTCATCTATAATTTGGAAAACAAAATGCGTCTGTCCTTCAAAAGGTAGATGTGAGGATTAAATCATATAATTTACAAAGGGACCTGCTATAATTTTTGATATTTACTCCATGAATAGAGAATTTTATATGCATGTGGATAGCAATGTTTAGGCCTCTCTCTCTGTGCCCCCCCAGTAGCGTGCTTTTGTTCCATCCCATTAATTCACAGTCCTTTCTCTGTTTCTGAAATGTTTTAAGGAGATCCTGTGCTTAGGTTTCCAATCATGCCATGCCTCCTTAGACTGTAGGACCCCTTTTGAAGTTAATTTCAGGTCTGTTTTAGAAAAAACAGATTTCAAGGAAGGATGGAACACAATCCCTGGATTTCATGTTTCCTGATTTATAAAAATATTCTATGACTGTGTTGCTGTTTTTTCCAGTCATAGTACCTTGCTTCATGTAAGGAGGAAAATTTTTTTAGAGAATTAATCCAAGCTAAACAGGAACTCCTTTAATAAGCTCCCATTAGGGGGTGCCATGTGGTTTAAAGGACTATTATTAAACATTTATATAGCATTTTGTATTTACAAAGTAGTTATAATTACTTTTATAAGAAATTTATAATTCACAAAGACTCTCTGAGCTCAATTGATATTATCTCCATCTCATAAATGGAAAAACAACGGTAATTAACTAGTCATATCATTTGGTAAGTCTTCAAAAAGGAACTACCTCAGAACCCTTGCTTTTCTTAAAGCAGTATGGTCTCACCTTCTTCCTCCTAAGGGGGCAAAAATAAGGTAAAATAAAATAGCATCTTACTTACTTATTATAGTCACATTACAGGATCAATTTTATTAGTGTTCATCTGTTTCAGATGACCATCATCTAATATTTTAATTCTACTTTACATTCTAGTTTGAAGCCTTTGTCTGTCTCATTTGCCTGCATCACAAATATCTTTCACAAGAATTTAAGTGAAATAAGGAAGTTTCTTTCCAAAAACAAACCTTTTAATCATGCATCCCAGCCCTTACCACTCTACAATTAGTAGTACGTTCCCTGTAAGCAGTAGTTTAAGGGGTGCGGTAAGGAGCGAGCTACTTCCTGTGGAAGTCTAGAAGTCCCCAAATTGGTGTACTAGCAGCATGTGAACCCTCCCCCCAAATTAGTCTTTCCTGAATCAAAAAATCCAATGGATAAGGGCATTTTCTTTCCTTGAAAGTTGATTCAATTATCCATGAAGAGAACCCTTCCTGTTAATTATCCCCAGTCCCTTTCTCATCCAAATTGGTTCATGAGTACCTAAAAATGCTACATGTCCAGCTAGTCATAATCCAACGTGCAACCTACTTTCAAACAGTTTAGTAAAAATATGTAAATACATTTCAGAAAATGAAAATGTTTACTTAAACTTCATAGCATTGCTTTGCATGTGTTTGTATTATATATTTATTGATATATTTATAGAATCAATGTAAGGTCCAGTTTAAAAAAACTATTAATATATATTTAGATATAATGTTTATGTATTTATTATATAATATATACATATACATATGTATTATATTAATGCCAGATATATATGTATATGAAGGCCATCCAGAAAAAATCCAGCCATAAATACCTCTATTTTTCATATTATATGGCTGAATATATTCCGGACAGCCCTCATATGTTATTTACCTATCTAATACAGAAGTGTATATATTATGCATAAATATATTTATATACTATATGCATAATATACATATTTATTTACATACAACACACCACATGTACATATTTATATTAATGATTTATAAACATATTGATAGTAATATAACTATGTGTTATGTATAAGTATGCATATATAGCATTTAGATATATAATAAGCATTTTTCTAGCATTTTCATGTAAATATACTAGTTTTAGATATATTTATTTATCATTATTGCAACCATTTGAAATAAAATTTTAGACATCATAAAACTTGAAACACTTTACCTTTAATTATGGCATGTATGTCCTAAGAACAAGGTAATGGCATTTTTCTATATAACTTGATTACAACACTCACAACTGAAAGCCATAACAGTAATTCCCAATATGTTCTAATACCAAGTTCACATTGAAATGTACTTAGTTGTGGCAAGAACACTTTGGTGTTGTTTCTGTTCTGTTTGCTTGGTTTAGAACCACAAATCAGTCTGGGTCCAGCTATTACATTTGTTTTCAAACTTACTTGACTATCTAACTCTTTCTTCCTCCCAAAAGTATTTTTTATGGTGAGTGTTTTGTGAAATACTCCTGAAGAATCACGAGTATGGAGCCTAACTGTGTTTCTGAAGGAGACTGATTCAGTATAAGACTGTCACAGGATGTGAATTAAATAAAAATTATCAAATGAGCAATGAATTGGGAGGGTTGAAGCAAGGCGAGCCAAGGAGGCATAACAAAGTCATTGCTTTACAGGCAAAGAAAAAAAAATACGTGTAGGTAGTACAGAATGAGTAGTGGCACCAGGCACACATTTTTCCTTCTTTACAATTGGCATGTCTGGATTTGTGCATGTGTAAACAAAAGAAACTATCTAGATGTCCATACAGATCTATAGGCACACACACCCACATGCACATTCGTGCTCATACACATACAAAGAGCTAGTGGGGGAGGGGGGAAGAAAGAGGGAAAGAAATAATGGAAAGAAGGGAGGAGGGGAAATAGCACAATTAATACATATTGTCACTTTAGGGAAAATGTGGAAAATATAGAAAAGGGGAAAGAAGAAAAAGCAATGGCTTGTTTAATTGTGATTATTATACTATCTCAAGATTAACCTAAGATGAAAGCCAATTTTGTAGAGTTTGGAATGCAGGAAGGGGAGAGCCTGAAAAAATAAAAAGAAGAGAATATTTCAGAAATTTAGGGCGATAAATGGCATACGTAAGAATGAGAGCTTTGCCATTGTATGTTGTTCTTTACTCGAAATATTCTTGCTATTCAAGATCTGGGCCTTGCTTGGACATAATCTGTCATTCTTGCCAAATGTGTGTGGTATTTTGGGGATGTGGACAAATATCCACAGGAACTTGGCTGAGACCTACAGATATATTTTTACCTCCAAAGGCAAACAACCAGGGCATTAACTGGCTCTGCCATTTAGCACTTAACATTTGAACCACAGTAGACCAGTCTAGTGTGGTCCTTCATAAACTGAAATTAGAGTGCTGTCATCTGCTTTTCAGCCTTTGATTTTTCCAAGATTTACGAAAAAAGAGATCATAGAATTTAAAGCTGGATAAACCCTCAGAGATGTCAGTCCTTTGTTTAATAGATGAGGAGAACTGGATCCGGAGGAAAGAGCGCAGGACAGAAAGCCTAGGAATTAATTAGCTAAGAAGTTCTGGCCAAATCATGTAACCATTCTGAGACTCAGTTTCCTCTTCTGAAAATTCATATAATTGAATTTTTAGGTCCAAGTGTCACTCTGATCTCATATTCCAAAGATCTAACTACTTTTGTGATTCTATGGAAGTTGAAAATTTATGTAGTTTTGCTATAGTTCTTAATATGAGACTATGAAATTTGACTTTTTTTTTCTCTTTATTCTTTGGTGAAGGCATAAGGACTACCTTAAATGTGGGTATGCTGAATCAAAGGGGAAAGGGTCCAATAATCAGCCACCCACCATGTCTGATTTGATGAGCTGTTGGTACAGGGTAGATAAAAACAGGAGAACCCATTGAGTAATTCAGTACTGCTGATATCTGCCCACATATTCTCTTTTCTAATGAAAATTGGAGGGTGGAAGAATTGACAGATTCTAACAGATATATTACCTTCAAACAAGGATTGATTTTTTTACATGTTTATAAAGAGTAGAAGTGGTATAAAAATATCTACATGTGTTGGAGGTTTTCCTTTGATAATTGTCTGGACCATTACTATTGAAATCATCAAGTTCATAAAAACAAGGGAAGTAAACAGCAAAAACCAGAAAGTAAGTGCGTATGTTCTCTTATGTAAAACATACAACTTTGAGATAATAAAATTATTATCTTAAAAATAATAAAATTATTATCTTAAAGATAATAAAATTATTATCTTAAAGATAATAAAATTGCAGTTCTTAGTGGTTAAAGTAACTTGCTTATTTTGCTATAACTAATTAAAAATAAAAGTTCAGATCTCAAACTAATCCTGCCTAACCATTTGGTTTAGTCACTTCTAGGAATAACTTCTTGGCAATCTTTGGAAAAATTCCTTTGTTACTCTGATCACCTGGCCCAGGATCTGCTCCCATCTCTGAAACTCTGCACACAGCTTCTAGTCTCTGGCATGCATTTGACCCAACAAAACCTATTTCCTCTGAGAAGTCTCTTCTGATCACCCAGCTCTCAGGCCTCTTTTCCTTTTCTAAACTCTATGGCACTTATCTATGCTCCTCATTTGACACTTAGTATTTAGTTTTTAATCGCCTGCGTTCTTCTCAGTGGTGGGCTTCTGACTTGTCCAAGCAAATTGATTCTCCTGATAGGGGGCCTTTTGTTTTTAGAAATGCTGGCACATGGCATAGGTTCATCACTAAGCCTGGTGCAGGCACATCTCTCACCTTTGGCATGAGATGAAAGGGATTTGTGTTCCAGTTTGCACAGGTTTAGGATGGGCTAACAATGGGGCTGATTCTTCTATTCCACCATCTTCTCATACTGCCTAGAAAGTAATCCAAATTTTCAAAGAGAAAGAAATGAGCACCATGTCTGCAATCCTGCTTCACTTGGCCTTTAATGAAAACTTGGTTGAAAATTAGAAGGCCTTTCTTTTCCTTTTGTATTTTGAAGACATTAATACCAAATGGAAAAACACACAGGTCATACATATTCACCTATTCTAGTCAATGATTTAAATATAAACAATTAACAGACAATGAAGCAAAAATGAGAGAAAGCATTGATTAATGAACCTTGTACATCCTGTTCAGAGATCAAAGGGGCCAATGAGCAGGGATCAAAGTGGGGGGAAATACAGAATGTAGCACCCTTGTGAAGCAACCATTTCTCACGACATGGTATGGCTTACCGCTGTGTTCAACAGCTGCAAAAAGGAAAACAACCCTGAAAATTATTAATTAGGTAAGCTTATGCTCGGTGCACCTTTTATAACATAGGTATTTCAGCAGCTTCTGCCACGTTTCAGTGGAGACATATCTTTGCCAATCTGTGTTGCAGCTAGGTTCCTTTTAGAAATGGACACAAAAACACATGGTCACAGCAGCCATACAACCACACCTAGCGTGGCTGAGGGCTGCAAAATTGCAATATTATACATACGTGGGGGGCTTATTCACAATACAGGACCATGTTTCTTAGCTACTTTATCTGTGAAAGGTAAACATAAAAGTCCCTTAATATAATAGATATCCAACTCAGAAAACTATGAGGATTTAAATAAAAATGCTTGCCATCAGGATAGTCCTTCATAGTTTTCAAAATGTTTCCGCACATACCCTTTTATTTGCTCAGGACAATCTCACCTATGGTTAAGTAATTTGCCATCAGACTGCACAGTTGGTTATTAATAAAGGGCTTTCACCCTGGTCTGTTGAGTGCAATGATACTTCTACATATGCTAGAACATAAAATACAACATTTCAGAAAAAAGTTGGCAATATCTATGAACAGAAACAGTAAGAAACTTGGATAGGAACAGTAAATGTAGGAGGTAGACTGCTTGGATCTGAGCAAGGCTTTCAAGCAGGATAGTGATAGGGATATATTTAAAAACATTTGGTTGCTCAAGCCATACATTTTAGGTTCCATAACCCACCATCTCCAATTAATACATTCAGTTCTCCAGAGTGCATATAGTTGGTTAGGCTTAAGCTTTTTTATTTATAATCACAATCCAGACATACCTTTCTCTAGTGCACTTTAGTCAGCCATTTTATTTATGAATTATCAATGAGAGTGTGTTCTTCCTAATAATAGCTTATCTAATTCATTAGTCTGCCTTTTTCTTAATTTTATTCTTAATTTCAGGTTTGGGGAAAAGCTTGCCATTTTCCCATTGTCCTTGGCTTTCATGATTTGGTTATGAAATTCATGAGCATTTTGTAAAATTATTCTTGTTTCTTCCCTTTTTTCTTTCTGAATTTATTTTTTTAAGATTCGGTTTTCCTTTAGTACCTCCTTGATTGCATTACAAAGATTCTAAACCTATTTGTATTATCTTTCATTTTAGAATCTCCAGATACAGAGTTATGCTTATCTTTTCTCCAAAATTTTTGCAGTCAACTGTCTGTGTTTATGCTCCCTACGTCTGCCATGCCATGATGACCACTCTATCACATTCAGCTTTAAAACACACTCCCACCTGTGCATCAGCATTGTGTTTTCTTATTACTCCTTGTGCCCTCCTTATGAAGAACGTGAAGACATAAGAAGAATCTGTTTGATATACTATTAATGCCCTGAGTTGGAGTCTTCCATTACTGCTGGACCTTGCCTCCATGCCCATTTTAGTGTAGTAGAACAAGTATAGCATTCATTTCCTTTGTGTGGTCAGATAATCCTGTATCACTCCTACTATTTTCTTTTGTAGTCAATGACCTCCAATATGTTTTCACTTCTCTGATCATGAATTTCTACATAGTGTGTATTTAATTTTCATTGTCTCATGTAAGAGACAAGAGAAGTTTTCTGAGAACATGCTATTACTCTAACAGCGAGGGTAGTGGCAGTGGCAGTAAATTTGCTACCCTGTTGTTCAGCAGTTGAGAATACCCCTGACTCCTCCACAGTGGTTCTTGCAGAGTGATGCAGTCACCAGAGATATGGTGGCGGAGTTGCAAGACTCTAGGCTCAAACATAAAGGTGAAGAGCATAAGGGTAACATATGCCTCTTACCCCTTTGTCCCCTGCCTTGGAAGAATGAACACCAGCTGCCTCAGCTGTGAAGTATTAACCCAGGAAGTTTCACTGTCCCTAGAAATTCCCTATGGACACATATAGCTTGTCTGCGGCTATTTTTATTTCCCTTTCGTTTTTAAAAATTTTCATTTCAATTATCCTATATATTTTTTTTATTACATTTGTTGGGGTGACATTGGCCAGCAAAATTACATAGGTTTCAGATGTAGTATTTTATCATCTGTGCGTTGCATTGTGTACTCACCACCCAGAATCATTTCATCACCATATACTTGAATCCCCCTTCCTCCTTTTAAACTTACTTTATTTTCTTGTACATAATTTAGTATATCTTAATATATCTCTTAATGTCCTTGCTTTCTCTTTAGTGTCCAATGACATTGACTTTCAATATCTGTCACTTTTCTTGTCAGTTTTTTCTCTTTTATAATTTTTAAGTAAACATTTAGAACTTTTTGCATACGTTAGTCTGTTTTTCTCTTGCTGAATCTTTGAGATTTATTTTTACATCTATTGTTATTTTTTTCTTATTTATCTATTCAGTAAATATAAATTATTTGCAATGTGTCAGATTACTTATCTTTGATTTATCTTATCAGGAATAAGGAAGATATAGCTTAGACATACAGCACTGATCTAACTTTTTTTTCTTTCCCCACCAAAAGTGTCTATTCCTATACAATAATGCACACATTTTATATTATCTTATCTAAAATTTGTTCTATTCTAAAGACCTATGGGTCAGTATTTCTTACCTAGCATTACAAAACCTCAAATTCACTTTATTTTTTCCATGCTCTGTGCATTGTCATATGAAGATCTGAGATAGTAAATATTTGTATTCTTTTTTGTCTTTTTCCAGGTTGATTTTTTTTATTATTATTGGATATTTTTAAATATTCCTCAAATATTCTCCCCAATCTCTTCTGGTGCTATTGTTGATTCTCAATCAAATCAAAAGGAATGGGTAGTGGTCTTTGTGGGTTGTTACTTCCTAGATACGTGCTTCAGAAAAGGAGCCCGCTTCAGTATTGGTGCATTGGTCCATTGACAGTGTCAATCATCCTCCTTATACTTATTTTTCCCTAGTCATATCAGATTTTCTAGAACTTAGAGGGGCTTCTTATTAATCTATCCATTTGTCATGCAACAAATGTTCTTTGAGGAACTTTTGTATGTAGATTCTATAGGAGAGAGCCCTTCTCTTAAATATCAGATTTATTCTTTGTGGATGAGCTATATATGCCAGTGACACTCCAGTGAGGCCACGTCTTTGTTCTCACTCTCACTTTTGTGCACACTTACGGAGGTGCTGCACAAAAAGAGGATTTCTATTTCTCTTCTTGTATTATAGTATCTTTTTTTTTTAATGGAATGTTCTTTGTAATGGTTCTCTGAGTCTTGACAGGGTAATCAAAGTCATGGTTTCCTGTTTTTCTTTTCTGAATGATTGTTACCTCCATTCTACTTAGAAACTCATCCTCTCTGATAAACCAACGTCAAGAGTCCTATCTCTTCAAGCAACGTGGCCATTGGTACTTGCGGCAGAAGGAAGACAAATGTAACACTGTTTGGAAATAGGCCCCTTGGTTTCTATATTTTTTTTTTCTTGGTTAGTGTTAAATCTCAAATGGGATTAGCAAGTTTTGTAACTCCCTTGATCGCTCTCCCTTAGAAGACCCTCTAAGTGAACAATTCTCGCCTATTTGGTTCAGGCTTTGATCTTCTGGAGTTATAAGAGTTTGCTTCATATATAAACCACACCCTTCTCCCACTATCCTGACCTGTTTTCCTCTACAAGGCAATGCACAGTTGGTTAGCAACTGTCAGCAAATGACACCAATCGCCACCAAACTTCCAGCTTCTTAGAGTGGCTACCAGATTGCAAGAAAAATGCTCACCTTTTCCAACCCTCTAGCTTATGTTGCAAAGACAATCTGCATTGGTTCATTATTAGATTCATTACTTTGAAATGACTGTTCATAGAATGAAGAGAGGTCATTCTAGGCCCAAGGTGGTTGAAATCAGGTAATCTTTGCATTCTAGAGAGAAAATTTAAGGAAAATAAGAAAAATGGCTAATACCTCACTGCCATGTGAGGTATTAAATTTTATCAGTGTTTCTAATAAAAATTATCCTGTGTTTAAATGAACTTTGTGTTTAATAAGAACTAAATAACTTGTTGAAGTTTTGTTTAAATGAACACTCGACATGTAATATTGAGAGATTTTTGTCAAAATATACTAAATTCAAACATATTTTTGGAAATTCGAATGCAGCAACTTCACCAACAGATTACAAATTAAAATGGGTATCTCAGTTTAATGATAATTAATGATAATAACTGAAATAAAAAGCTTTTGATTATAGTGCTCATAGTGTTTTTTTGTTTGCTGTTTTATTAACATTGATACGAACACCAATAGTAAAGAGACTTCATGTCAAATTATTATAGTTTGTCTCAAAGTTTAAGTAATTTCACTTCTGATACCATTTCCTTGATGATTATGTTATTTTAGGAGAAATTCTTTCACTTTTAGAGAATTGAAGAGTAGTCCTAAATTATTTTACATGATTGACATAAGAGACTTGTGACAACTGGTTATTTATCTATGCTAGTCCTGTTGGATAAAAAGTTACGTGATCAAATAAATTTAGAGATATATGCATTTTTATCTTGGCGGTACACTTGGTTGAACTTAGCATATCTATTTCAAAACTAAGTTTAAAATATACATATGATAGTTTCCCTGCATTATTCTTTTTATTTATTTTTTGCTTTTAGGAACTCCTTGTAGTAAAGGTAAAAACACATCTCATATATCTCCCTGTTCCAAGCTGTACCTTGTAAAAGTACCTAGTAGTAAAGGTAAAAACACATCTCATATATCTCCTTGTTCCAAGCTGTACCTTGTAAAAGTACCTAGTAAAAATTTCTGTACATAAATATTATTTCAGAAATCAATATCTACTTAGTGTCTTTATGAAAAGGTCTTCTTTGTCACAATGCAATTTTTAGCAAGTATACGTTTACTCCAGTGAATATGAATTACTTAATGTTAATTCATTAGCAATGATTTGAAATGTCTAATGTCCAAATTAAGAACAAATACAGAGGAAGCGGGAACATACTGGATCAGAAATCGGGATCTAAGTCCTAGCTCTAACTAACTTGTGTAAGCAACTTCCTAAAATATCATTTCTTCATGCCTGCCTCTAAGTATATGTTTAGTTTGAATTTTACTCTACAACAAGGGTGTAAGAAATGCCACATTCTTGGGGTCGAGTACCAGCTTGGGTATGTGTTAATTGTCGACTCCGTGTGCCGTGCCTGGAGCAGAACCGATGGCCTGAACCCGCAGGTTGGCGTAAGCTCGGCCTGAGCTCCACCTTGGTCCTCAGCATTGTATACTTTTCTCAGCCCACCTCCCCCTGGTTCAGGCAGGGAAGTCTGCATCTCCAGACCTACAGCTCCCTACAGGGCCATTGGTGATCTGGCTGGAGAAATCGAATGTAAATCAACATCAGTCAGTCCTGGGACCTGATGGTAAGGTGAGAGTAGCTCCTATCTATCTGAAGTGCTTAACAACAAAGCAAAGGTGGTATGAGTTAAAAGAATAAATAAATAAAAAGAAAAGAAATGTCAAATTCTTTTGTTTCACTAAGTAAACTTTATTTGTTCCAAGATTTCTTTTACTAGGTAGTCAAGAAATTAAATCACCTCTCTTGCTGGGGACCCCTCACCTCCTCATCTTCCGAGGTTATAAAAAAGCCTGGAGTTCTTACATAATCCAGGACATCAGGGAGAAACCTGTTCTTGACCACAGTGGTCAGTGATTAAATTCTCATTGTCCAAGTTGGCAGATCCTTTGAAATCAGCAATTCTGCTTTTTTGACATGGAATTGGGGCACAGAAGTTTTAGCTTTGACTGGAAGTCCCAGAACCTCAGATCTGACTGCCCTCAGGGCATGGCATTTTCATGTCCCCTGAGGTTTTGCCATCTCCTCAGGAAACACGGTACTCAAAGACTTTAATGGATAAAATTGCCCTGAGCTGTTTGTATCAAACAGACCACACTGGGATATGATGATCACTTCTAGGTGCAGCTGTCAGGAAGGATGTGGATAGGTCCCCACTCTCCAGGTAACTCAGACTTTTATTCCGCTGCCTTTGAAAAAATTCTTTCTTTTTTCCACAGGTCAGGTCTTGTTAAATTTTCATCACTCATCACTAGTCTTTCTTCCCCATCTGATCTCCTTATTGAATCCTTTATAATTTTCCCTTTTGGGATCTGTGAAAATTTAATGTTGGCCTTTTTTTTCCCCTATGCGTGAGCCTGGATGGAATGAAATCCTAATCATTCATGAGTATTTTAGGAATAAAATTCTAAAAAATGACAGGTTCTCCCCCACCCCTCCAATACTGACTCACCCAGTTAAAGGTTAAACTTAACAGTGTCAAAACAATAATGTTTTTGAAAGAAGATATTATAGCTTTCCTTGCCTGGAAAATTCAGGAAACTCACATTGTTTTATAGACATGATTTCCTTTCTCAGGTTATACAAATGGCTCCTAATTATATCTTATACTCAATTTTAGTATCTGATTATGTCTTTATTTCTTAGTTATCCTTTGGCTGATAGTTCCTCCTGTCAATCAAGACTACTTGGTGCTCATGTGAATCTATTTTAGTGTATTCCCTATTACATTATAAAAAGTAGAGAGACCAGAAAAGTTCGGACAGAGTAGTTCTGAGAAGAATAATGTGAGGATTCAACTGCACTATATCTAGGATACAGCTATAAGAATAATGAAAGATTTTGGTTTGATATTTGTGAAGAGATTTTGGAAAAGCCATAAGAGTTATTTTGTTTTATGTGTTGTTGAGCTTGTATGTGTGTGTGTGTGTGTGTGTATCTCCAATAATTTAGTTTAGCTTAGGAACATTAATGGTGGATAATATATGTTGTCATTTTATTTTCTGAAAATGAAGTAGGGGGCTTCTAAAGTAGTGAATTTGCTATTTCTGAAGATGTTGAAGTGAATGAATAATGCTCGTGAGCCAGACAGCGGGAGAAGTGATTCTTGAATTAGATTCATAGTCATACCTCTCAGGTCATCTACCAGCTCCTCCTTCTGTGCATATATACACACATATGTGCACACCACAGCTACTTATGCCTTCCCAACCCCCCTAATTCTGATGTGTATAAACAGTGTATGACCATGGAAGGTTCTCAATCATTGGATAATAAATGATTTCTTTTTTTAAAAAAGGGAGTGTACCAGTATCAAATATCAGTATTTAATTCATTTTGATGGAAAGATCTGCATAACTTGGAAATATAATTATTATCCCACCCCCTTTTTACTACAATTCTGCAGGATTAATTTAAGGATATTCTCTTGATTTTTCTTTTGTGGTTAGGTCAACACAGATACTACGTTGAATTAAAACTTAAGTCTGTAAGTTTTATATATTTGAGAGTTATTTCCTGCTACTTTCATAATTTCAGTGAATAAAATTCACTTCTAGAAGATGCAAGTGACTGGATGTCCTGATCTATGCCAATTATGCCCTGCAATTTTGTTTGGTTTCTTGGAAACCACAGAGGCACAGGTTTCATTCTCTGCCTCAAGTCTCAGTCTAGGCATTTGCTGTGGCTTTTTTCTGTTCTCTTTCTCTTATATATTGAAAGTGGTCTTTCAAACAATTTCCTAGCTGCTTTCCTCTTTCTGCAAAATCAGAGCGAGGGACAGGAAAATATATGCCTTATTAGGTGACCTCTGGGTAACTGCTCTGAACCTCCTGATTCTCGTTCCACTGCCCATTCATCAGGTTAGGGAAAGAAGTAAATTCAAACTGTGGGTCACAGCTGACTCCAGGTTAGCTGCTCTGTTGGCTTTCTCTGCCATTTAAAAAGACATTCGATCATTTTGTTGTATTTTAAAATAAAGTTGTCCTTACTGCAAAGTAAAGCTGCATCAAAACTCAGCCCATTAAATGCACCAGAAACAAATTCACGCATGTATTTATAAAAGGGACTAGGCTCTTTTGAAAAAAATGTAGGCACAGTTATGTTCTCAGAAATACCCATGGTCCTTCCTTGCTTCTGCCATATCATCAGGAAGTTACCCACGGACACACAGGTGTGTGTTTGGGAGACCATCTCCTCTCCTTGAAGAAAGTGGGGGAGGGGCAATTCCTCCAATGATTTATTGAAAGTTTCTTTTCAGATTTGAAGGAAATTAGCGTTATATTTACCATTTATAACTTACCGTAATTTTCTATGGGTTTGCATTTATTTACTCCTTACCTAGTTAGTATCTGAATTATATTCTTTGTCTTTATTGTTGATTTATTAAAACACCTTTTAGAAGGCATAATTGAGGGACAGGAACATTGCATTTCATATTCCACAGTTTAAAAAAAATGTATTTTCATATGTGTACATTTTATTTGAACTTAAGATTTTTATGGTTTTAGTTTTTGATTTGGGGCTCTTTCCTTGAAAATAAAAGAACTTTAATAATAAGGATTGATATATTGCCCGACACAAACTGGAAGAGAAAGGGAAAGAGAAGCAAGAGCAGAGAAAGAGAAGACTTCATGGATGAATTGATGCAGCTGCTCAGTGATGTTGTCACAGGCTGGTTATCTTTACTTTGTTCTGTTTTCTAGTTTTATAACCCGTGCTGTACTAAGGCTGCTTCATACTGACTATGGCTACTCAAGTGATTGAACTATGGCTGCTAAGTGCTAGAAACTAACTTCTGGGATATCATCAACTTATATACAGAAAGATTTAGGACGCTTTTCTCTTAGAACTCTCAAGCAAATACCTTCTGTAGTTTCTCATGGGCCCAGACAGACTTGAAGACCACCCATGAACCAATAATAAGTGGGCATAGCATGGTATAATATTATACCTTGTACCTGATATTTTCCCTCTTCCAATCTCTAGTGCCAAGGGAGCTGGGAGTAGGTAATACCACCCCCCAAAACTGAAATCTTTACCAACAGATGGGGGACATAAGGCCTTGGCAATACAATTTTAGTGTCATCACACTGCTGTTCACAATGATAATACTGAATTATATAAGGAAATAAAAAAATAAATAAATAAAATTTAGGGATGACATCTATTTGAATTGCTTAAAATTCTGCTTAAATGGGGGAACATTTTTATTTATTTAGATATTCACATAAGTAGAATATTTAATTTCCAGTAAATGACTCACTGTACATATCTCATTATTCATAATTAGGTCTTAAATGAGAAATTTCTGAGAATATTTTTGCCAGTAGGAATATCATGAGCTGACATCTGAAACAGTGAGGATGATGTTCTTTTGTGACATGTCTAGTTATTCCTAGAAGTAGTATGACATTAGTGGGTGCAAAACATTGAATGCTGACGATTGTCACCTCTAGTATGATCTTAGCCCATGATATTTTGTTAAATGGAATTAAATAACTACCAGATATGGAGAAAGTATGACCAAACTGAACATACTCATACATATACAAGTAAAAGGATATATAGTTTCAAAGTGTTACTTGTGACTTCTCTTTGCCTTAACACTTTCAGCTTTTAATTTAAAGTTAACTGTGCATTTGGTGGGATAATATACAAAAGAGTAAAGTGCTATAAAGAATACAGGAATATTTATAAGAAAAAAGTTAATTAGCAAAGGATAAAAATACATTAGGGTCATGGGGGATCAATTCAGAAGCAAATTTACAATTGCTGTAAATGTCTCTTTGGTGGCCAGCATTCCATAAATGCTGCACAAAAACACATTCATTTTTAATGTTAAACAGTTCCAGAGTTATTTTAAAATATATTTTCTCAACACATGAATAAGTTTAAAGTTACAGCATTATGAAAATATCCCTTGGTAAATTCATGTGTTTATCATTTACTTTAGGGATATTTGTGCCTACAGTTCTGTCTTTGTGAGCAGTATTTAGGTGGTCCAGACTAAGCATTCCATATCTATGGGAAATTTTAATTTTCTGAAGAAAACTTTCAAAACATTCAAGTTAACCCAGGCTTGGCATTTCTGCCTTACATGAAGCTGTTTGAGGGAATGAATACTCAGAATATTTTCTGGTGTGATAAGTAATGTAAAATATAATTATAAGTGGAAAGTAAAATGACTAAAACTTTACATGCTTTTTTGAAAATTTTTAAATTGATAGATTTTTTCCTTTATGCCACCCTCTTATCCCTATTATCCTCTTACCATGTATATTAGGAATAACATCTAGTTTTGTAATTTTCCTTTAATTTGAACCATTTCAATTTATCTAAAAGGTACAAGAATTTTGAGAGCAAATTACAGATAGGATATATCCCATCACATCTAAAAACTTCAGCGTGCGTGTCACCAAATCAAGTACTCTCCAACACAGCACAATACAACCACCCCAATCAAGAAATCAACACTGATATAATACTGTTGTCCAAGTTACTGAACTCATTGAAATTTTGCCAGCTGTCCCAAGAGTATTTCTTTTCTGTTTTGATACATGATCCAGCCCAGGAACTCACACATCATTAATTGTCATATTCTTTAGTGTCCTTCAATCTGCAACCATTTCTCTCTTTCCCTGCTTTGCATGACCCTGATAGTTTTTAAAGAGGACAGGTCTTTCATTTGGTAGGATGTCTTCAGAGTAGTCCATCCAACATTTCTTTATGACTGAACTTGAGCTATTCTTTCCTAGCAGAAATACTTTATAAATGATCTCTGCTCTTCTTAATGAATCACATCAGGAGGCACACAATATCAACCCTTCACCCCACCAGTGATTGTTAACCTTAATTCACTGGTTAAGTTGGTGTCCGCCATGTTTTTCCATCAAAAAAATCACCATTCATTTTCTTTACAATTGATAAGTATTTTGTGGGACTATATTCTGAAATTACAGCAATGTTCAGTATTATCAATTTACTTTATCAAAATCTGCATGCTCCCCTCAGCACCCTTAGATGTTACTTGCTTGAATTAGCCGGAATTATGATAGGTGCCAAATGGTGATCTATTTCTAGTATTCCTTCTGCATCAATAACTTGGCATTCTGTCATAAGGGACAACTTTCTATTGTCCCAAATTTATTCTTTTCATTTATTTATGTGAATATGGACTTGTGGCTTCTTCTCTGATTCCATTATAATCTATTACCATTATTATTTATGTTGATATTAAACTATTTCTCCATCTGGTCTGTGGAAACCACTGCAAGCTGACTCCTTTCTACATACAGCCACTGTTCTTTAAGCAGTTTAAAAAAATTTCCCCCAAGGTACTCTAGGATCATCTTATATTTTCTTTACTCCAGTTTCAAGATCAGCCACTTCTCCAAGGTGTTTAGAAATCAAGGTCTGGGCAAAAGATGTGCTCACTGCTACTGAGCTGTTCTGGCTTTTAATCTCAGGTGATGGAGGAAATGTATGTATGCAGAATATACACACAAACACACACATTTATATTTATTTCTAGCTATGTCATATATATTTGAATAAATCACAAGTTCACCTGGGTACCTCTAATTCCAATTCAGAACATCACGGTTATTTGTAGTCTTCCCCTTTTTTTATATTTATAAACCTTGTTATTATTATTTTTTTGACACTGGGATAGTTGATTACTCCACATCGTTGCCTATTTGCTTAACTGTCCTCTCAGCAACCAATCTCCTCATCTGCCAGTTGCTTTCTCTCTCTATTCCTGCTTCGCAATCTCTTGATACAATAGCCACCCTTGCAACCATCCTATCTCTATAACTTTTTACTTTATATAACTTAATTTATACAGTTCAAAAAGAGTGTTTGAAAATCAATGTAGTTTTCCAAAGAACAATAAGGCCATCTGGGTTGGGTGACCGGCTAAATGCCAAAAAGCCTATTTGATAATATTATTTTATAGATCATCAACTTTCATAGTCTCCTTAATAGACTTACTCTTAATGAACCAGTAAATTCTCCACCTTACTAACCAAATACTCTAATTGCAATTTAAAGTCCTGTTGCCTACATACACATCTTTAGTTTCTTCTTTTATCAGTTCTTCAAAAGCACTTAAGGGCCCAAGTCGCCCTTTGAGTTTTCTTTTTTTATGTCAAATAAATCCTAATTTCTGCCATGTTTTCTCATAGAAGGCATTTTATCTATAAGGAAACCTAGAAATCACTTGGTCCAAACTAGTAATTTATTAAGTAATTAATTAAATAATTTCTTATATGTATATAAAACATCAATTCCACATACTCATCTAGTTATTGGAAATGCAGTGAGGAATGTGACAGTAAAGGGAACTGTGGCCTGAAAATTTGATTCCATATTGTATAAAACTTAGTTTCAAACTGGCTCTGGATTTCCCAATGCCCTTTATTTCCCATCTATCCACTGTACCATCTATTTCTGTGTTTGTCTTGGATTCTCTCTGGTTTCTTAACCAGAGTTCATGCAATCGTATCCCAAGGCCAGATTTGGACAGTAGGCTTGTTTCATTTGGCCTACACATGCTCAAAATGGTTTTGAATCAGTTGCCAAAATTTAGAGATTCTACACAAAACTTGGAAGGCAAACTCTGAAAAAAAATCAGATCAAGCAGCACTGGTTCTACATCCTTGCATGACAACAACCAGATAAAATCAATGTGCTGATCACCTTTAGATAGTTTATAGTGTCTCCAATTAATTGTAGACTTCACTCATACCTGTAGCTTTGTGCCCAGTTTGCTTTACTAATCTGCTTCTCCTTGCCTAGTCTTTTTGGACATTGGTTTGCAACTTCTGCTTTATATACACTTAAACCACAGTATATAAAAATTTAACTATTGAGTACATTGTTAACTTTTATGTGCCATGAACAAATATGTTACAATTTTTTTTAAACATGACTCTTTCATAACTATCTATGCAGTGGTGGTAAAAATTGGATGACAGCACTGAGAACAGTAAATTAAATTATTAGTAGCAAAATAGGTCTGATTCATAATTAACATTGGTCCCTGAAAATTCCACATTTTGACTTACTTCTGTGGAATACACATTCCCTCCCCACCATGTTTTCATATGATTTGAACTTCAATCAAATTATTATATAAAATGTTCAATGCATTTGGATTCCATCACTGTTTTTAGTGAGTTACTAAATATCCTGTTCTCAATCGTATATTTTACAGGCCATTGAATTTCCCTTTATGTTGTAATATTTTGCACACCAAATGAGATTCTATGGTCAAATAAGCCTGAGTCGAATATTTGCACGCTCTAAAATGGTCTTTATCTTTAATGCTCTTTGAGTGTACCCGATAGCATTTGGTCATTATTTATTTTTTCCACCTTTAGTAAGGGTCTCATGGCTTCTTCTTGAAAGCTAACAGTTTGTTTCCCAGACATTCAGGTAATAGGTAAATAGTTTTAAAAAATAGCTTTCAGATGATCTCCAGGATACCCTTAGATTAATGGTGCATGTCTCTGGTATTTTACTATTTGCATCTACATATGAGTGAGGATGATATTTTGTAAATTCACTTAAAATGAAATAATGACATGAGGTATTAAAGATTTCGCTTGGAGGAACTGAATATATAGCTCTCTTCTACATTACCCAACTATTTTCAAGCAAAGGGGGTTTCAGTAAATAAACCTCCACTGGTCAGAATTTATTTACATGTCTATAGATAAGAATTATTTTTGCATTACTGTCAGCTTTCTGTAAAATAGCTCTCCATAGACAATGCAGAGTTTTCTAGTAAAGCACAAATTGTTCCCTATAACACTTACATTCACAAAGAAGTATCTACATTCTCCTCCTCTCTCTTTGCTTTCTTTCTGAGTATATTCAGAAAGTAACTTTAATTTAATCTCTATCCTTGCTAACCCTTACTAAAAATAAACCTTTTCAAATGGCAACAATACACATGGAAATAAAGACATTTCAATTTTGAAATTTTGTGTTTCAGCTGGTTTGGCTTTGTAAGGTTCTTATCTGAACTCAAAAAATTAATTAAAAATAATTTAAAATAGAAGTTTTTATCTACAAGAGATTTATTATTTGGGCACAGATAATGCCAACAAAAAAAAAAAGAAAAATCACATTTGCTCATTAGACATTATAATTAAAAGAGAACTAACCATTGTATCAAAGTTGAAACAATATGGAAATTCCCTTCTGCCAAAATATACTTGGCTCCTGCAAGTGGGGAAAGCCTGCATATTTATTTAAATATTTAAATTCCCTTTGGGCTTTGTCTTACGAGAAAATGATATTGTCTGTTCATTGTGTTTCTCTATCTGTTGGTTTCTTCTCTTTCCAAACCCAAAGGGCATGTCTGCAAGGGTCTTGTCTGTTCCACGAATGAATAACGCATTAGGAATAAGAGATTCTTTGTTAGAGGGTGGAGTCATTTCATAATATAGTCATTCACATTAAGATGTTAAAAATTTGTGAACATTGTTATGCATAGAGACTTGCAATGATTTTTAGAATGTCTATATAGATGCACTATGGAATCGGACTAGGACAGTTGATAAAATGGTGATTTGAGTATTAGCTGAAACACCAGGGAGTTTGTAGTTCTGAGGCTTTTCTTCCTTGCAACATTCCTTTTAGTTATACCCTCCTTTGAGGGCCAATTTTGTTTGAGCCCTGTTATTAGAATTTAATATTCCAGAGTCTGTCTTCTTAGGCTGTGAATCCTCAGGTTTCCATATTTCCAAGAGTTTATCTCTTCTTTATTTTTCCACCCCATCACGCACCATAATTTATCAGTTCTACATTTTATTTTTTCAAGGTCAGTTTCTTCCACTTTGGACCTATAATGATGTCAGTTAGATAGATCTGCCTTGCTTTGTTTCTGCTGAGATTAGCCATTTTATTCTCTAGCTTAAATAGGATGTTATTTATGTGAAATTATGTATGTGTGGCTTATATCTCCTTCCTGGTCTGTTTCACAAAAACCAAAATAAGAGAAACTAACTGGTAAGCAAATTAGATTCATGTATAAAGAAGCGAGGACTATTTTTCTTATTTCACAAGGAAGTGAAAAAATATATATCATATAATAAATATATGTATGTGTAAAAATCTAAGTATCTTCTATTAATTTATCTATCTGGGTTATGTAGATACACTCATATAGAGTTATTTTTTATATGCCTTTTAGAGATCAAGTCTTTCTTTGGTTATATTTTTCCTATAATTTGTTTCTTCTTACTATTAGAATTTTGGAATTAACATTCTTATAGGTATAAATTTATCAACATCATTTAAACCAGTTCTTTGTCGTAAGATTATCTCATGACCTCTAAGTGAATAATTTAATACTTGCAGTGAATGATTAGATATCATGTTGCTTTGTAGTTATAATTCATAAGTATCACTTCACAACTCTTCCCAGAAAGAATTGATTAAGCACCTATTTTATCCTTGGCATCATGCTAGAGTTGAGGTTTTCAGATAGTCTTGAAATTATGATTTAAATAACTTAGAGACTCTGAAAAGATTTTAATTGGTTTTTACTACAGCCAGAGGTTTAGTGGCCCTTGTGATCATTCAGTGATGACCGGTTGGATAAAAAGAGAAATCACAAAATGTGATTTTAATGGCACCTTAAACGTCAGCTTGAAATCTGAGCAGTGCAGTGAGCACTGCTGGCCTCCTTTTTTGTTCCACCAATGTGTGTGGAATATGTCCACATCAGGGCCTTTGTACTGTCTCCTCTTCTTCATTTCTCATTTCTTCACATATTTTAGTCTTTAACAAAATGTTGTAATTTCAATGTCACCTTCCCTTGTACTATTTGTTTAAAATCACAATGTCTGCTCCTTATCACTATGTAACATGTGTTTTTATTGATTGATTATGTATCTTTTCTGTCTCTCCATCTTGATTGTGGGCTCCAGAAGGTCAAGGATTACGTGTGTTTGGTTCATTGCTGGCTCTTCAGGGCCCAGAGCAGAGCACAGTAGATAGTAAGCAGTCAATAAATATTAATACCTGTTATATAAATGAGTACTTCTTGAACTTTCTGCCCATGGATCAGCAACCCCAAACACACTTGACTAACAAGTGAAATACCAGCTATTATGTTGACTCAAGAAATTATTTTTCCTTCATTAAGAAAAGTCCTTAGTCTATCAGCAGATTCCTATCTCAGGTTCCCAATAATTGTTATCAAGAGTGTGAACTCTTCCCAGTATTTCAAAAACCTGAAATGAGATTGTACACCTATGCTAAGATTAAAACTTCCTAATTAAATCATTTCTCCCCTCCACTTATTAGTATGAGTAGGGAGGGAAATATGTGGAATAGGGTCTCACAAGAAATGTTTTGCCAGATATAAATATTTTTGATTAATTAAAAATAGGAAAACAAATTATGTAACAGTTTATTTCACTTCAAATCACATCTTTCAAACATTTTCTCATGAGGAACATATTAAAAGGATTTTTAGTGGTAAAAATATGAGAATTCTCATTTTATCTGCTCAACAGAGAATTTATATAGCAAGTATCTAACACACTTGTTATACAATATAAAAGTGCTATAGAAGTACAGTTCATTGATTGGTCCTAGACTTCAAATTGTTTACAATTTACTTAGAACAAAAGAAGCTATATAATGATAAAATATGATAAATGCAAATACTATAATATATAATTTTATTTCTTATGTTGTATAATATATGTAAAAAACATGTAGATATCATACATCAATATATAAGTTATACATGTAAATTGTATGTGTAATAAAATGCATCTCTAAAATATGGCATTAAATGAAACCATGCACAGAAAACAGAGATGTTGATAAAAAAAAAACAAACAACATTTGATTACCTTTAGAGCATTCATTGGCCAAATCAATTTTAAAAGAATTAGAATATAATTTAATTTTCCTAAAGATCATTCATAACAGCCCCAGAAACTTTAGATTATTCAGATTTGTATTTATGAAGATGATTTCCTTGTATCATGCACAAATACAACTTCGGTGATTTTCACCTTCTAACTACTTTGATTCTGATAAATGGAAGAGCATTGTACAAATGGCACTACTAATCTTCCCAGTGAGCCCTCTCTCTCTGAGTTAGCCAGGAATTACTATCCTTTTGGTAAGACCTCTGAGAATCAAGCATCCCACCAAATGCCTTCTTAGATAATTACATTTTATCTATCTGAATTTCCTCTGTAATTGCATCGGAATAACAACTTAATTTTCTATCCATTAATTTTATTTTATTTTATCTTTAGAGTGTTTGTATTTTCTGTCATTCAGAAAATAGTTCCAAGGAATGGGTCTGAGCTTCTGGACTGACCTGGAGAATGAATAGAAAGCTTATGCAGATGGACAGCTATGTTTCTCCAGGCTTCCAACACCACATCTTCTTTTTTTGATAACAGTCCAATATCTCTAGAGCAGTGGTTCCCAACTTTTTTTCCATTTGTATATCCCTTTTAAACCCATTTCTACAAATTGTTTCTCATACAAGTTTACTGTTTGTTTCGCAGTGAGCCATCATGGAGGCAGCGCAGAGCGCACATCCAGAGCAGCTACAGCTGCCAAGTTCCTGTCCTAGGAAATACACCAGTGTATCATCATCACGCCACCAAGCTTTGAACTATGTCTGTGAATTATCTGCTTTATCTCAATTATTTTGTGCATCCATTAGCCAGATGTGTCCTAAGATAATTGCTTCTTCACTTCACACCGGTTTGGCTTATGCAAGTTTTCATAGGAATATTTTACTTTTGGAAAACAGAGAAAGCCTATACAATAATTGCTTTTAATATTTTAATGTAATCCAATTCGATAATCTGATCCACACTATAATTTTCAAGTGCTTACACACAAATGTAGTCAAATTTTTACATATACCTTCAAGGATTCCAAAAAGTCCCTAAAGTACTTACGGTAGTTTTACATCTTGTTCTTCTGTCCTCTGCATTTTTATTTATTTTTCTGTTCTAAAATTCTCTGTACAATTTATCCAATTTCAGATTTTAAAAAAACTTTCCTGTACTAGCTGTGTGTTTTTTTAATTCATTTTTATTGTTAGACTTATTGGGGTGACATCCGTTAGCAAGGATTACATAGGTTTCAGGCACACAATTCTACAGTGCATTGTCAACTTGTTGTATAATAAGTTCACCACCCAATGTGAGTTCTCTTTCCATCACCTTATATTTAGCTCCCCCTGTGTTTTCTTATACCTTCACTGTCATTGCTTTTCACATGTATGAGTTCCTGCAATTACTGTATCTTTCGTGCACTCCATACTACTTGCTGTATCTTGTAAAAGACTAGCTAACCTTCATTGAGCACTTGCTAAGTATAAGAAACTTTCAATTTATCCTCACAATAGCCTAGGAAGAAGGCACTATTAGTGTCCCTATTTGATGCACAAGGAAACTGACTCTTAGAGGGTAAATAACCTATCCAAGATCAGTTAATTACTAAGTGAAAATTTGATTCTTAAATTTGGAACAATCTGTCATCTTACTTAACAATTCTACACACTCCCTGTGTTCCCTTCTATATACTTTCTGATTCCAATTTGTAGAGTTTTTCCCCTATGATGCATATCTTTTCCCAATTCAATGTTGCTTTCTGCTCCAAGTCCAAATGTGACTTGGTCATTCACTGATCTCCCTGATTTTGTGCTTGCCTCCCTTATGTTGCTGGCCTCCCTGTAAAAGGTTGGACACACTCTATATTTATTACTACTTGTTTTTGACTAATGTCACAGTGTAGAAAACAATTTTCCACAGGAAATTTTGCTCTTTAGATCAGAGAGCACTGGCTTCCTGGGAGTGTCAAGAATATTCCCATGAGGAATAAAATTGACTTTTAAAATTATAATGCTTTCTGTTCTCTGCTTTAATGTGACCACAAATAAAGAAAAATGCATCTTTAAAGACTGGCAGAGACTGTCAGAAATACCTCTTTACTTGTTTTTAAAGCTCTTGTCTGTCTACGTAGTCTGAGTCACCTAAATGGTTGCAATAGTTACCAAATTATTGGCCATCACTTTAAAAGAATTATTGCAAAGTGATATAGAATTTTAAAGTTCAAGAATATATTAGAGATTAGAAAAATTCAACAGTATTTGCTGAGCACTGTCTAAATGGCCATTACCAATTATTTTGTATTAAACAACCTGACACTTAATCTGAGAACATTTAAAATATTCTATTACTATATGATAAAGAAATAGCAACATTATTATAAATAATCAGCTCCTCTTTGACTGCAGAAAAATACCTGAAACTGTGGACTCTTAGAGGCAATTTGTTCTCAGTGTTTCTGGGCTCTTAATCTAGGTTCATTGAAAAGTAGATATGAAGTGAGGAATGTTCTAAAGTCTTTTTTATTTCCAAATATCTCCTTTTCCCCTGGTTTATTAGAACTGCCTTCCTTTCAATTTTGCCAAAATTGCCTTTATTCACTTTTTTCTTTGCTGTTCTAAATTCTGGATTTAGTTCTTACCCATTAATAAAGGATCAATAGCTCTCTCAAATAAGATATAGGCATATAAATTGTGGAGAGAATAAAAAGCAGAATTAATAGACTGTCAGGGACTATGGAATACCTGTGTACCAAATAGCTGTTCCAAGTACCCAGAAAAGAAAATGACAGACAGAAAATTATTTAACCGAATAGTATTGGCTAGTGTTTAGTCCTGGCATTTTACTACCAAATAAGGTAATGTATCATTGGCAAACCCTAACTATGCCTTGAAATAATTGCTCTTTTTCTAGAGCAATCTCTACATTGTTCAGTATGGTAGCCACTTGCATACATGGCTATTTAACTATAAATTAATTAAAATTTAAAAAGTCAGTTACTCAGTTGGATATTTCAAGTGCTCAACAACCACATATGACTAGTGACTGCAATATCCAATAGCACAGATACAGAACATTTCTGTCATTTCAAAAACTTCTGTTAAAAAATTCTGCTTCATTGCTTTTCTAGAACTGTGCCTCTCAAATTGTAATATTCATAAAAATCAGTTGGGAGTCTTGTGAAAAGGAAGATTCTGATTCAATAGATTTTAGATGTGGTTTTAGATTTTTTTATTTCTGACAAGTTCCCCGTGTTTTTGCTCCAGAGATCATGATTTGAATAGCAAGGTTTTATACTACACTGTGTGGTAGTTCTTATACTGTTATACATTAAAATTACCAGGGCTTTAAAATGCTGATGGTCAAGCAGCACTTGAGACCAATTAAATCAGAATCCTGAGGGATGGCAAACAGGCATCTGCTTTTGAAAATTTCCCAGATGAATCTAATGTGCAGCCAAGTTTGAGAAGCAATGAGATAAGGTGATGGTTCTCAAACTTTAGCCTGCATCAGAATTGCTTGGAGAACTTGTTAAAATAAAGATTGCTGGGTCCCTACTCCCAGTAGATCCAGCATTGAGCCAGATCATTTATATTTCTAACAGGTGCGATGGGACCTATGTTGCTGGTCTGGAGCCACTCTTAGAAGCACTGATGTAACATCTTGATACCACAGCCTGGGCATTTCCTGGGAAGTCCTTAGAGAAGCAGAATATTGAAGATGGTGCTAGCTATGTGATTGGCCAATTTGACATTGTGATGACTTCATTTACTCAACTGTGATGCAATTCTAATGGTATCTACTTCCTTGAAATCTGAAACTATATTTACATATCTGAGCTAGTTTATAGTGCAAACAAGAGTCAAGAGGTAAGATTGGAATTTCTTTTAATAGAAAATGAGAGTCCTGTTTTAAATAAAAAAGGACATAAAAAGTTGGTGTATTAGACATATTATTTTTATGTGGTTTGATTAGAAAGGGAACAAATACGAAGCAAACTGACCAGTAATGTTAGTCTTTCAGATGTGACGAGTACTATAGACAAGATCAGTGATGACAGAAATGGAGAGCAAGGGAACTTTCCAAGAGACATTTTGGAGCAAGAAATAGACTAGGACATAATTCTTTAGAAAAATCAAAGGTAGTGCCAAATGTTTAGCAAGGTTTATAAAACAAATAGAATACCAGGAAAAGGGAAGGGTACAATTAATTTTGGATATACTGATTCCGATATCAGGATAGAAAACCCTGTTGATATGTCCTTTGGCAATTAAAAATACAGGAGGGGAAAGTCAGTAACAGATTAAAACTAAAAATATAGTTGTTCAACTTTGTCTTGATTTTAGGGTAAATGGCTATTACTACAAGGATTAGAGTAGAAAGAAAACAGAAGAGGGTGTGGGGCTGGAGACCATCAAAGAAGAAAGACGCAGTTAATCACACAGGAAGAAAGAAAGTCATGACAGTGTAATCACATGAGTATCAAGGGGAAAGATTTTCAGAAGTAGAAAGGAGTGAAGAGTTGAATACTGCAAATAGGTGTAGGAAAATAAGGAGTGGAAAGTCATCGTTGGATTTTACAAGACGGTGATAACTTATAAGCGGTGTAAGGCCTTTCAGTACAGTGATGGCAGGTGAAGCCAGATTTCAAGTGGTGAAGAAAGAAGTTCATAGACGGGAATGAAAACTTCTGAGTGGTGGAGCACCTGAACCAGATCTACTGTGGTCCTTCTAAAGTTCCTCTGTATACATTTCTGGCTACATATTGTGCCTTGAGACTTTGGTTTTTTTATACTGAGGAATGATTTTGAGATATAAAATTTTCTAGTAGATTTCACTTGCACTATAACTGTCCTATTCTGAATTAGCCTAAGACAATGGCAATCAGAATTTAGAAGAAAAGGTGCATTTTTAGGTCTTGGATTACCTTTTTGTGTTAACCAGACAGATGTATGTAATGTTAGGGTTCTAGATTAAGTGTCTAGGGAAAATAAGCCACTGTGAAAATTTGAGTTAATCCCTACTGTGACAACAATCAGTGGACATGTATTTGTTACTCAATTTCCTGAATAAACTCATTAGACAGTCTTGTTTCAGATCGTCTTCAAAATGCTTTCATTAATATTATTTCTTACTAGTTTGCACTAAGACCTAGTTTGCAAGACCTGCATAAGGAAATCAAAGGTCAGAGATGTTAAGTAAATTTTTCCTAAATCACACAGTAGCTGAAGTCTTGAGGCAGCAAAAATATCCAGGCTCCTTGACTATGTTCCATAGCACTATTCAATAGATACATGGTTCAAGTGAAATATGCAGTTTTAAATTTCTAGTAGTCACATTAAAAAGTAAAATGAAACAAGTGTAATTAATTTAACAATACGTGTTATTTTAAACCAACATAAATCTAAAATATTACACGCAAATTATATAGCTCAATGTGTGGTTAGTGGGTACTATATTGTACAACATAGCTTTAGACAGTAGCTGGGAAACTCATGTCAGAAAAGTTATTGCTCAAGGTTATAGCTTGTAAAGATCAATAACAGAAGTCTTATTTATTTATGAATGCTAATGACTATTAGTATATGAAAATATATTTGTAACTCCTTTGTCAGATAGCCCATGATCTAGAGCTGCATTATCTGATGCAGTAGCCACTAGTCACATGGTTCTACTTAAATTTTAAATGAAATTTTAAAAAATAAAAATTTTACTTCTTCAATCACACTAGCCACTTTTCATGAGCTCTGTAGCCCCTCTGTGGCTAATGATTACCTTGGACAATGCAAGGGTAGGGTTCTTTATAGTGTTCCCCATAAACATACAAATAATACAAAGATATATTGTTTTTATTCAGTACAGTTGTCATTCCCACTCCTAATTTAATATTTCTTCTACTGCCTAGAGGTAAATCCTATTAAGAATTCAATAGACTCAAATGGTCTTCCAGTATCTTTCTGTATACTTTTACATATGGATATTCATATGTATTATTTTCTGGTTATTTATGTGAATGCCATCATGTTTATGTATTTTTAACTTGTTTTTATTTACTTAATATTTTCTGAGAGAATTCCATATTCATACATGTTGATCACCATTTATTTTACTGATTTCATAGTATTTCATTATGTTTTATATATACATATATATATATATATATATATATATATATATATATTTTTTTTTTTTTTAATACCTCCCCTTGGGTGTTTAGTCTGTTTTCAATATTTAACTGTGAATAATGAAACAAGGAGCATCATTTCACGTATTTCTTTTGCCTTTGAGGTAGTATTTCATTTAAACAGTTATTTAAAGGTATATTCACTTCATTCAAGTAAATTTTAAACTTCAGTAGATACTTCCAATCTTCTTTTCAAATAACCCTCTCATTTGAAATTCCCCTTTATTTCAAACTCAATTTCATATACAAAGGGCCTGTTTGTTGACTATTTTTTCCAATGATCAATTTTTCTATCCCTGCATAAATATTTTCTTAGTTACCAAGCAATATAGTATATTTTAATAACTGCTAGGGCAAGTCTGTTCATTCATTCATTCATTTAATATTTTTGCTATTCCTGAGCATTATCTCTTTCATACAAACTTTAGAATCAATAATGCTTCAATATGAACTCAAAGGCCAAGTCCACCTAAATTATAATAATCTATTCAGGAGCATTTGGATATATTTCCTTTGAATAATAAGAATTCAAAGTATAATCTGCATTGGGAAGTGCATGGATTTGCCAGATAACATACCTATTTCACTTTGAAATGATAAAGCAATGCCCAGTAATATACTTGACATATTTTATACAATTTTTTCAATTTTTATTGAATGAAGTACATCAGGTCTTGCTAGTAGCTTTTAAATATGTATTTTAAGGATAAATGGGCTCCTTACAATGATCACTAACATTAGAATTTTGAATTATTATGTTTTTGTACTAATTTATCTCAAAATCTTTTAGAATGTCATATCTCCAAATTTCTTTAACACAAATCTATATTTTAGGAGTTCTTTCCTGAAATAGGGAAAAGTGCTTACTTCAAATCATATTTTTTTCTATGGCAATTGCCTTTTAACTCAGAATTTATTTAAAATGCCAATTATATTTAAAAACCTCTAGAAATTAAAGTACAATGAAATGTACATGTAAATTAGTTTGTTTTACATATTTATTTATTTGAAATGAAAGGGAAAATAATGTCAAAAAAGCTCTCTGGCTATTTTCCGAGGAACAACTTTCATTTTATGTTTAAAATATTGAGGAAAACTTACAGTTCAAAGAATAAACTACAAAATGCAAGCATTGCAAATGAAAATCTGAGGCAAAAGAAAGAAGAGCTTCTCTCTTTTTAATAAATCATATTCAACAGAGGTACATTTTCTCTAAGCTCTTCTGTTTGCTATGAACCTTAGAGAAAACTTGGCAGGTGGAGCTTTGTAGGCAAGCACATGTCTGGGCTATTTGAAGCTTAACCAAAATAGGTAGAGAAAAAAAAGTCCTAGACCTTGATGCAGACTAAATTATTAACTGTGAAAGTCTATATTTCTTCCACATTTACTATATGCAAGTTTAGAATTTCAGAGGTATTTCCTAGATTTCTATAAAAAGTAAATAAAAATGAGAAAACTCACTTTGTAAAGGTAAAGACATTTCTAAGCCAATATAGCAATACAGTAGTCTTGCCTTATCCGTGGTTTCACAGTCTGCAGTTTTAGTTACTGTGGTCAACCACAGTTTGAAAATATTACATAGAAAAATTCCAGAAATAAATAATTCATAAGTTTGAATTGCATACCATTCTGAGTAAAGCGATGAAATCTCAAGTTGTCCTGCTCTGTCCCACCCAGGATATGAACCATCCCTTTGTCCAGCATATCCATGCTTTGTAGGCTACCCGCCTGTTAGTCACTTCGTAGCCATGTAGGTTATCAGGTTTACAGTCACGGTACCCCAGTGCCTGTGTTTAACACTTATCTGACTTAATACTGGCCCCAAAATGCAAGAGAAGTGATGCTGACAATTTGAATATGACAAAGAGAAGCCATAAAGTGCATCCTTAAGCGAAGGGATAAAAGTTCTTGACTTACTATTTTATCATCTCACATCATTATAAGAAGAAAGGTGAGTACAACATGATAAGGTATTTTGAAAGAGAACACATTCACATAACTTTATTACGGTATGTTTTTATACTTGTTCTATTTTATCGTTTTTGTTAATCTGTTACTGTGTCTAATTTATAAATTAAACTTTATGATAGGTAGGTATGTATAGAAAAAAACATAGTATATATAAGGCTTGGTAATATTCTCAGCTTTAGACATTCATTGGGGGGTTTTAGAAGTCTTCCCAGGCAAACAAGAGAAGGCCACTGTATGTATTTTATTTAATGCTCTGTGCATTTTTGAGGTATTTTTTGTAAAATTGTGCCAAAGAATATTTTTATAATGCAGTCATCTGTATGATTAATTCAAAATTTCTTATCTTTTCAATCGGAAGTTGTATTAATTTGTCTTAGTTTCATACCACTAAGATATAGTACGTTACACTTTTAGAAAAATCAAAATCAAAACAGCATCAGAAACCCAGTGACTGTGATATATTTACAAGACCTTTCGCATTCTGGAACAATCAACTGTGTTTGATTTTATTTGTTTTCATTCCATACCAAACAATAAGCAGTTTTAAAACACTTTGAGAACTGAAGTCATTTTGTTTGTGGTTTATGTATGTTTTATAAGAATCCTGTTGTCTCATCTACTGTTAAAGATCAATTCTGAATCTGAAACAACAGGTTCTAATGAAAGTGTAAAGAACTTCTCCAAAGGCCTTGCCGTGCAGTGTAAAGTCCCAGTAAATAATGGTTTCATGCTGTGTGACCTCATGACACTCACAGACATAGATTCCCACAAGTGGAAATGATAGACCCTCCCTGCAGGTGACTGAAGGCTGTTGAACTATTGTTTAACAAGTGAAAATAACATGTCGAAGTGCAGCACTTTCAAAATGATCTGAGTCTTCAGCCAGAACACTAAACTGTTTCAAATATAATTTTATATCCTTCGGAAGAAGGAAGGGAGTAGAAAACAATAATTAAAATTTTGGCTATTATAGTGATATATTTCTAATTAAATAAAATCAAGTTAGAGATTGTGCTGGGGAATTGGAAAATGGGGATGGTTGGCCAATCTCCCTCCCTCCCACCCACCCCTCTTTCTGATGCACTCCAAGTGAATTACGTCTTTAACTTCAATCCAACTTGTCCAGTTTCTCAATATTGGTGATACTGACATTTAAATCCAATAATTCTTTGTTGTGGCAGGGCTGGCCTGTGCATTGTAGGATGTTTAGCAGATCCCTGGATTTGATCCTGTATATACCAATAGCATCCACCACACACACACACACACACACACACACACACACAAAGTACATAGTTTTGACAACCTAAAACATCTTCAGTTCTTGCTAGATGTCCCTTGAGATGCAAAATGTCCTAGGTTATGTCTTTGCATGTTTTCCAAGTACATAGAGATAGTTTGTTATGAGTCTGTTAACCTATTCATAATTTTTAATTTATTTGTTTAAAATATTGATAGAAGAAAGTCATAAAACTTTTTTCCTTATGAAATTGTGATGATTTCCTGCTGTCAAGATACTATTAGGTAAGGTCAAGAAGAAAAAGTTAAGTTTGACAGGGGTGAAAATGATTGCATTGATAATTGTCTTGCCCTAGTAAGTAAAATGTTATCATGATTTGAGTGGTACAGTCAAGGAATGGTATTAATATTTTTACAAAAATACTAAAAATCTATAGAATTATTGCTTCCTTTTGATGAACCTACATGGACAAGAGTAGAAGGAAGGGAGGGAGACAGAGCTGACCCTATTAAGAGATGATAATTAGCATTTATTGTGTGTTTAGTATGTGTCAGGCAGAGTACTAAGCACTTAATATTTCTGACTTCATTCATAAGGAAGGTATCACTATTATTTCTATTACACAAAGAAGGAAACTGATGTTTTAAGTTGTTTAAATAATGCCTCCAGTTTCACATCCAGAAGAACTTGGAATTAGACTCATCTCCTAAAGCAACATAAAGGACCGACTCTTGCAGTTTACCTTTAAATTATTGCCTTATTCATGAAAAATGTTTATATCCCAGACATTTGAAGATAGTCAGTGATCCCTAAATTTCATCAATGTGTATTCAGTAAATAGAAACTTATTTTATTAATCACAAATCCAAACATCTTTAGATTACTTAATATGACATATGAGTGTGTACTTGTATGCAGAGGGGCAAATAATGCATTCCAAAGAAAAATGCAAATAATTTCTTTAAGGACCACTGTCTGAGATATATTTTATTTTGTAATTCTCATCATTGTGAAAAATTGGGCATATTGAAAATTTAAATCTTCAGGAAACAAAGACTATAGAATGTCTTTAGGTGTTTTGTGTTGCTAATCCATAATCTGTATAATATAAAACTAGTGTATCTCACTTGACAAATTAGATAGCCCAAGAGTTTCCAGCCCATCAAATTCAGCGAAGTTGTAAGGTATAATAACTTAGAGTATAGATTTTGGTGTCTGAAATCTTTAAGTTCAAATTCCGGTTTTACCACATACTTTCTGTAACTTTCAACCTCAACATTTTTATTCATAAAATGAGCATAATAATAGTACTCATCTCAAAAGTGTTTTGTGCATAGTAGGTGATTCAGCTGAAATGTATATAAAGCAATTTCCACCTTCTTTGTAGTAAGTTCTCATTAAATGGTACTGCATTCATTTATCTATGTGCTTATGCCCAGTGATTTTTTATGAGGAGTAAATTAAGTCTAGTTATATTTCTAGAGAATGGTTATGCTACTAGCTATGGTTGCCTTACTAGGAGTCCCTTGAGAACTCTTCCTGGTATGTCCATACTTCAAGCACTGTCCAAATACCAAGAAAGCTGTGCCCATGGTCTGTTAGCTGGGGAAGCAGCTGGGACATGGCTGATAAACTTATGGGACTCCTAGAGGCAGTGCTAGTGGCATTTTCTAGTAGAGAAGTGATTACTGGGGAGTGAGTGGCACTCCTGCAGGGGTTGTAGACTGAAGGAACCTGCTTTATATCTTCAACTGGATCCTTGTCTTCTAATCAAACCCCTTACTCAGCAGGGTCTCCAGGGACCCATCTTTCCTACTCTCTTCCATCCCCCAACAGCACTCAGAATTGTTTCCTAATGTGAGGAATATTCTTACTGCCTGTCCAGCATCCATTTCCCTCCTTTGGATAGGACAGTCCTAATTTTCTTTGGGAAGCAGATGCAGTTTTTGGTGGCCTTAACCCACTCCCTAACCCAAGGGCTAGGCCCTGATTGGCTTAAACCAATTAGAATACCCAAACTTCTAGTCAAAATGATTGGTTTGGAACTGGGCACTGAATACAATCACAATCCAGGAGTGAGGGGCGATCCTGCTGGATTGTATATGTAACCGAATCTTTCTCTTTCCTGGGTTGTGGGGTAAGATCATGTGAGCTGTGGAACATTTATAGTCATGTTGCTACCATAAGGGCTCATGGTAGCCACCAGGGAAAACATTTAAATATTTAAATTGCTGGATGAAGCCTAGTCTGCAACTAGATCCGGATTTAAATTTTATGGTTTAAAGAAACCAGTAAGAAGTTCTCTCTCTCTCTCTCTCTCTCTCTCTCTCTCTCTCTCTCTTTCTCTCTCTTGTTCTCTGGCCAGCTTTAATGAAATTTTCATTTGCAATTAAAGATCTGCTGATACAACCTCATTTTATTTTCATAACATGTTAATATTGTATTATAAAATGTATACTTTGCCCTGCATTAGGTTTTTTATGTACATATCTGTATCTTGCACTGGGTTCAGAAGTGGGTGTTGGTAAGAAGGATAATCTAGGTGACTTTTTCTTTCTCTCCCCTTGGGACAATTATTCAGTGAGAATAATTGTTGAATGAATGAATGAGCATATGACTATAATAATACATACAACTTAAAGTCTCTTTTAGGACTGGCAAGGTAATGTTATTTGTAATTTATTTCAAATCCTGAAAGAGCTAATGAGTTTGTTGGCTATTATTTAATTAATTTATTTCTACTTGTTAAAAAATATAAAGGAAATATAAAGGGTCCTGAACCATAGCTCTGATCCTAGGTAACAGAAAATAGTGTGGACTCAGGAGTGGAAATTGGAAACTAACTCATCTGTTACTGTTATTCATGTTTTTGCTTTTGTTTTTTTTCTAAGAAAATAGAGTGTGATGGGGCTATAAATGCCAGTGGATGGCACCTTCATTATGAGTTACATTGATAATAGGTGCCCTGAGACTTGTTTAATTCACTGGGAAAGCCAAGAATAACAGCCCAGCAGCCACAGAACAGCAAGTGGCTGCTCAAAAGGCGTGAGAACAGTGAACTCTAGCCCATCCTACCTGTAGTAATGGTTCTTCTCTAATTTTTGTTTATTTCAGTTAAGCTTTTCATGAGTATAATTTGGCATCTGTGTAAAACTCCAGAGAAGTGCTGTTAAAACAATAAGCCATTTTTAGAAAGATTCAATTTGAATAATATCAGACTGGATTGGTGTAGGACTCATGTCATCTCATAGTGGTACAATTATGGGTTGGGGCCAAACAATAGCAGCCTCCTCTGGAAATGGGAGTGGTGACTTCTTTATAAAAAGGGTAGGGGCACAAAGCAAATTCCTCTTCATGTATATGCTTAGGGTGGCTCTGGCTAAAAGAGAAGAAAAATAGCAGCCCTATGCGGTGTTCTATGGAGGCCAGATGCTCTTCCTGTAAGGTGAAAGGCCCTGGTCACACCATTTTAGGTGCATTTGATGCGATGGCACTGGAGCTCCAAGTGTGGGCTGTGACCAGCTGCTGTTTGGTGAAGACTGAACTGAAGTCTCTCTCTATATCAGAGTTCAGCTTCCCTTGGATTGCATAGCCCCTGTTCCTTATTTTCTGTTTTTTATTTTGGTCATTATTTGATGTTCATGTAATACCATCAAACTGGTAGGTTCAAGTCCTGAATCTAAAGAGAGGATGTTTTCCCCTAAGAAAATGCACACCAGATTGCAGTCATGGATGTGGGACTATCAGTGATGTCTCTGGAAGTAGAGTACAGTGGGAAGTTCTATTCTCCTTGGCTGTGAGCTTGGCTTTGCCACTAAGTATCTTTGTGACCTTGGGCATGTTAACATTTTTTTTCTCCACACCTCAATTATTCTCCTGAAAAATAGGATAAAAAATACCACTTCAGTCATAAAGTCGAACAGATTAAGAGATCTCCTTATGACATTTAGCATAGTACTTTACTGACAGGTAGCACAGAATGTATTAGCTGTTATTTTGAAAACTTTATGTTCAGAACATTGAATTCATAAGTGGACAGAAGAAACAAGAAAAGGATAAATCAGTGCTCACATTTATGGGTGGATAGCTTTTCACAAGGAAATTGACTTCCTGACTTCACCTATCAGCCACTCTCAAGACAAAAATCATCAACAAACCCACATCATTAAATTTTGAGCTGGTGGCTTGGGGCATAGATCACTACCCTGGAACAATAATAGGAGAGGTTGCCCAGATGCCCACACCTCCACTTTAGCCCTTTAAGACATGGTTGCAGTAGAACTCTCTGTGTGCTGTCATATTACCTAGGGGACCCATTCAGGGGGCTGTTTTATTTCCTACTCAACTTTCTCACTCTGTTGCTTTTCCTATAAACAAGTGAAACTTTCATTTTTTTTTAATTAAAAAAATGAGGTCAGTTAGGATTATCCTTGTGACTCTTTTGGTAGAGTATAAAATAGATCCTCTGGAGAAATGAATCATGCTAATTTCTGGTTAGCCAGTTTATACTAAGGAAGATAACAATAAAAGTAATCTCCCACACCCTCTTTGCTCCCCTTCCCCTCTCCTCTCCACGTTGCTGCTGGAACATGCAGTCACTAGCTTCGTATCACCCTCCCTGCCAGATTATTAGCTCTCGGAGGATAGGGACTGTCTGTCTTTCCTGAACATTTTATCCTCAGGGACTAGTATGGTGCCTGATTCATAGTACTATGTTCATTAAATATTTGGTATATCAAGAAATGAATATCAAAATGTGAGCTAAAGAAATAGAACATGTTGCATGCTAGCATCAGTTGACTTGGAAGTTGTGGGTCAACCATTGCTAGCGAGCTACAGCTCCCTGAAGAACCGATTCATGAATCTTTGTGGCTTATTTAAATCTGTGTTCATGTTGTATGAAAATTAATGAATAGTATTTTAGGGTACAGATTACATCAATTTTTAATTAGAATTTATACAGCACTAGAGCTGGATTTGGACTAAACCTACATGAAATTTCCCCTTCAGAGATGCCATTAAAAGAATGGTTCAACTACATGAAAGTGAGTAGTTCTGTTAATCCAACTTGATAATGGTCTTTACATTGTTCTTTGTTTTGTGATGGATAACTTCTATTTTTTTCTTATTATGTATGGAGTATATACCCGTTAATCATTAAATACCAGGAAATACAAATACTCCCTTCATGAAAAAAGGGAAAGAAATGCTTTTATTTATTTTCAACCAGAAATACTTAGATTAACAACTGAGAATGTGTCAGCCTAGTCATACATATACATATTTATGCTAAATTTATTTTACTAAAATTAACAATAATTCTTTTATCTTCTCTTTATTATAAAAATAAAATATACTTTAAAATCTAACTATATAAAATATTAAGAAGAAAATGAAAGCTTTATGTAATTCATGCCCTAAAGCCATTCTACTCAAAATGTGGTCCATAGACCTATGATGGTTTGCCTCAAAGTGTTACTGGTCTGCTATAAGATATATAAAGAGAGAATAAAGAGTTAGAAGTTTTAATAGCAAGTTGACATTTCAATTGTGTTTCATAAAACTTCTGGTACCCAAAGGATTAGAGATAATGACAACAACAACAGCAACAACAACTCTAAAAAAACCCTTGTTCTTCAGTACAGATAGATCAGAAAGCACTGCACTAAAAAGAGTTTGGTTTGTACAGTAGACTCTCAGTTAACTGGCACAATGGGGATTGGTAGATGCCTGATAAGTGTAAATAGACTCTTCATTAACCAGCACTCAACCAACTGACACTGTCAAGCAATTGGAAAAACTTAAGAAACTAGCAAAAATATTTTGCCACTTGCTTGAGAGTGCCAGCTGCTTGAGTGCTGGTTAACAGAGAGTCTACTATATTACTTCAGATCATTTTCAATACATATACTACTATATCAATGTTTCTGCATACTCATATGTATATCTACTTATTTTTATATGCAGACACATAGACATATACATATGTATTTACAAGTTATAAGAGGATTGTCCAGGAAGTATCCAGCCTTGTAATGGGAAAAATAGAGGCATTTATGGCTGGATTTTTCCCAGACAGTCCTCATATATACACACAAGATATGTACGAAAAATCTGAAATTTTAACAAAAATAAAATTCCAATGATAAAACACACATATAAAGTGTATGTTTTCCCACTTATCCTTCAGATAGCAGCAAGAATTTGCTGCAATGATTATCCTTATTTCATAAACAAATGTCTTTTCTATAAACTCAGTAAATTTTCAGCAGAACTAAGTGATGCAATTTGAAGAAATTTCAAATTGAAGTATACCTCTAAAGAGCATTAAAAAGGACAGACAAACAAAAAACCCAAACAAAAACAAAAAGTTGAAATATTCAGAATTAGAGTTGGGATCCCAGAGAGTGAACTCAAAGAACCAACAAAATCTCACTGCTTTATTTTACAGGTGAGGACACTGAGATCTATGATAAATAATGGGTAAGTCGTGTAAGTTGACATTGTGTCAACTTGTATGTTGACATAGTTAAATTCGTAACTGGATTCCAAATCTCCAGGTTTCCCTTCTTGTATTCAATGAAGGAAATAATAGTGGAATGTCAGTTAATTATAGATATTGTCATATGGCTTCTCTACCCGGTAATAATAGGTGTTGATTCCAAAGATGGAAGTCAAGGATAGAGTCAAGGGTAGATTATCTTATGGGCAATCACAAGAGATTGTCTATGTTGACTATTCTACTTTGACCAGGAATACTCAGTAAAAATTTTCAGGAAATATGGGTTAAGTGTGTATGGCCAAATAAGATAATATAGGCATAGGAGAACATGTTGCCAATGATTTATTTGAAATTTGTTTTCACTTTATGTGAACACATCCCTAAATTCTACATTTGAGCAAAGTTCTAGGTCCCTAATGCTGCTCACTATAGGCTTATTCTGTAGAGCAAAAAAGTTTTACCTGTAAAGAGCTGGCTTGCTTGCTTGTACATTCATGACAAATTATCTTTTTTTTCCTCTATTTTTTCCTCTCCTCTTAAAGAAAACCTAATATTTACTTTATATATCATTCATGACAGTTCTGGCAGAAGAATTTGACATATGTTCCCGCTGAAGGAGTCACTAATTTGTTTTATTTTTAGTCTGCGATAAGAACTCAAATCACCAAACAAGAAACCATTTTTTATTTCTTGCCTGCACTGCTGCATGAGACAGTGAATCATAATGATGACACCAAGCCAATTTTTCTCATTCTGAGGAGCTTTTTGTTAGCCACACCTGTATCATCTCATAGCCATCTAAAATACTTCATATTAAGTTTGACTACAATAGGGTGAGCCACCTGATATAGATCATTAATCTCACACTTCAAAAGATAGTATTTCAGTGGGACCCTTTCACATCTGGTATTCTACTTGCTGATTTTTGCTATCTAAATCTTGATAATTGATTGCCAAATCTCTATTACCACATACTAGGCCCAGCACAAAGAAAATTAAATGTTTTTTTAAGTCACTTTGTATTTAAAAGGATGTTAGCACTAATTCTATTTTTTAGAAAAAAGCAATGTATAGCTATTTATATAAAAAGTTGGAAGGGTATATAAACTAAATAACAAAAGGAAGTTATAAAAGAGGTTTGTAAGTTCTTTTTTCTTTTTTTGGTTTGTATTTAAACAAACATTTTCTGCAATTATTGCTTGTTTAAAAGTAAGTTTTTAGGAGTCAAATATCATACATAATTTCAGTTATTTAAATAATGAAAATTATAATGAAAAGATTCTTTTCATTTAAGGAGAAAATTATTGTGCTTCATAATTGTTAAGCATGTAGTAATTATAGCAGGAAAGGAATGAAATATACTTGAGCTTTGTACTCATCAAACCTTGGTTTAAAATCCTGACCGTATATCAGTTAGGGTGTCAGATAAAATAAAGGATACCAAGTTAAAGTTGAATTTCAAATTTCAATTGATAATTTTTAGAACACATTTATGTTAGAAATTATTTGTTATATATTTAAAATTCAAACTTAACTGATAGTTAATTCTATTTACCAAATCTGGCAACCCTAATAATTGGGTAGGTTAATCTCTGTCTGAATTTTAGTTTTTATATGTCAAATGAAGAGAGTTACCTACATTATGGGCTGCTCTGAGAATTACAGAAGAAAACATCAGAGAGAAATTTTCCATGAAATGAATGAAATTTCTATTCCACCCCACTGGTGTGGGCTATATGCACAGTCCTATACCTAATTTTATGTTCATAGTTTTCTTAAAGCTTCTCCCCAATTGTATAAGCTTTGGGGCTCTCAAAATTCCATCTTCCCTTATAAAACATATTATTGATCACTTATATCTTGCACAAAGTAGGCATTCCATAAGAGTGAGTCTTTTTTTCTAGCAATAGGCATGTCATGAAATCGAGTCCTCTACTGTATTGGAGTAAGGACAGGTGACAGCCAAACAACTATACTTACATCTACCTCCTGTATGTCTAAGCTTCAACATGCCATCTTCTAGTCTAGAATGTAGGACAAATCCCCCCTATATCACAGATCCCCTACTCTTCTCCATGTATTGAAAAGGGGGAGCGTGGAAATTTATAGAAATCCAGGTATTGGGTGCTCCTATTAGATAAAAGCTCTGGAAGTTTTGTAAAAAATAAGTAGTGAGACTGAATGGTAGGTACTACCTGGGCTAACTGATGAATTTTCAATAAAGGCTGCTCAGGGCCCTAGGCAGAAATCTACATTCCCATGAAATTTGCTCCTGTACAAACTACTGGACTCCAGCTTTCCTGGAATCAAGTGCACATACTCAAACCTGGCATCTCAGTCATTAATCACTAGAAGCTCACATTAAACATAATAAAGACACCCCCCTAATTCTTCAACACTGCCATTCAGTTCACCCCCGAAAGTCTCGATTCCCACTAAGTCACTAAGCTCTCAGTATCCACTTTATGATGAACAATGGGGAAATTTTTTCACATATTACAGGAACAGGAACAACTGTGCTCTCTCTCAAAAGGTTTGATTTTGGCCAACAACATGGTTAGTCCTGTGTCTGGTTGTGTTTTTGAACTATGTTTGCCTGTATTGTTAGGATAATCTGTTTCAAAATTGCTACACCCAGCGTTGTGGGCACCAACATTAATCCACCTTAATACCGTTTTTTCCAATCTGTCTGTCTTTTTCACTGCTTCAGTTTCTCTTCCATTGTTGTGTATATGTTTCTAGAAACTATCTCAAGTTCTCTTTCCAAAGAAGTGTTACGTAAATACATAAATACATCAGTGTTTATTTAGTAGCACTAAGGGAATATTCTGGTTAAACCTTTGGTCAGGCTTTATTTGAATCAAGAGCATAGAGATCTGACTTTAATGTTTTTATTTCCTAGCATTCTGTGGGAGTGCAAAAGGTAGGTGGAATTATTTATTCAAATTTCAGGATGAGAAGAATACTATTTGCAACTCTATAGGATGTAAACAAGAAAGTAAAATTGTAAAATTGGACTTGATTCAGTTAGGCACTTATGAACAAGATGGAATTTGAGTGTTATTTGAAGGGATAAAATTTGATTTATGAGGAATGAAGTAGGTCAAAAAAATGTTTTCTCTTCAGTTCTCACCACCCTCAGGCTGTGGCCAGCCTAGAAATGTCGTGTGCAAGGACAGATCCTTCTAAGTGCCCACTGGGATATAATTATATGGATTCCAACAGGATAGTTACTCTCCTTTGTTGACAGCCAGATTAAGCCAACAGAGACTCAGAAGAGAGTTCACTCTTGATGTGAGAAATAACTTATACCAAGAAATGAATCAGTAAAGAGGATACTGGAAAGAGATATTTACCTTCCCCTCAGGAAAAAGAACGAGTTTTCAGTACCTTGCTGGGGAAAACAAAACAAAACAAAACAATACACTGGATCCTTTGCATCCATATGTGCATTTTCCTTCCCCCTTCTTCTGTTCAGTAACTCTAGATACCTCTTACTGAAGAACACTTACAAAACACACTTGCTGTAGAATTTATTTAATAATAATGTCTTAGCACTTACAAGAAACAAATTTCCTGCTATTTTTGCTATAAAACGAATAAAAATATACACATCAGTCTTGGGGCAATTAGCTGATAATAAAACTTGGAGATAAAGGAAAAAAGTTAGCATCTTTGAATCTGAGCATGTAACTACTCTTGAGTATTGCATTCTTCTACTCCATGACAAGAATCATTTTTTAATGGATTACTATTTGAAACTACACTAAGAGGAAAGGAAATTCAAAAGAAATCATTCTTAAAAATAAACCTGCAGACTACTGGTCTTCAAAGGTATTAGCTTAATAAGGTGACAAAAATCACCTTGAGTTTTGGTAGCCCAGACCTTTTCCCAGCTTTTCATAACAGGTGCTTTCAGGGCCTCGGCAGAGTTTGATCCACGTACTTAGGCTGGCAGCCCTGCACTCAGGTGCTTGTCTGAGCTCTGTATTCATGCAAGGTGTCCCAGCTTGTTCCATTCTGGAGTGGCATCAAAGATTTGCCTTTCTGCCTCTTCCATTATTGCTTAGAAAATAGAAATTAATGTTGTCATATACATTGCCAGAATTTACATTTCACCGTAGTTTTCATTACAGAGACCAAAAAGAGATGTGATATGAAGCACAGAAACTTGCTATGTTTTCCCAGTAGTCTAAAGGGAAAATGGAAAGTATAAAGATCAACTTCATAGTTCATTAACCTCGGAGACATTATTACTAGATAGATGCTAGAGATTAAGGATCTAAATGTGGTATTTACCTGCCTGATGTCTGGATAACAAGGTACTATTACAAATTAACATCTACGACTTCACAGTCTGCACTGGGACATTCAGCAGCTCTTTCACCTCACGTGTCCTTTGACTCCTTCCTCCAATTTCCAAGCCAGAAGTAATGCTTGAAAATTGCTGGGGGAGTATCACAGTCTCCATTTCAGGGAAAGTAGGAATCGGCACCAGTAAGAAAGGGAAATGTTCCTTCCAGGCTCCATAACTTTCTTCATATAAGTGAACAAAGTATTTTCCTTTTTTGATTATTTATTCTCATGTAATTCAGCTGCCGGCAATAGACCTTCTGAAAGCTCTGGTGACATAAAATAGACCACCTTCTAAAACAAAATCTATTTATATTTCATTGTGATTAGATCTTCACAACAACTCTATAATGTAGACAGACCTGGATTATGTTATATTAGATATGGGGAAATTGAGGCTTTATTAATTTAAATGATTTACCTCAGTTACTTACATTAATTCTATAACTCAAGCCCTGCTGGGTGTTCTACCTGCAAATACTACGCTCTTTCATCCATACTATGCAACCCCCTTTTCATTAAAAGAGAGAACAGTCAAAGTAATTGACATGCTACTTCCTGTTTCTTTGCCAATTCTGAATTTTGGCCACACATTACATTTTTTCAGGTAACTAAACAAAAGCATGAATGATAGTTGTTGAAAAGTGTTCACACTGGTTATATTTGTATACACTCAGAGGTTACTTTGACATTTGATTACCCTGCCCTTGTTTAATTTTCTACATTTTCTTCATGTTTTACTTGAACATAAGAAGCCCATAAGGATATCGAGAGGATCAATGTAATAAAACATTTAAACATATTTCAAGGGCTACTGAAGAAGCCTCCTTGTTTCATGATAATTATCAGAATTCCACTGGAAATGTCTCAGGGTTGATGTTTTCATAGCCAGTTTTTGTAGGTTGGAATTTTGGAGTTATCAGCATTCCTGAAACTTGGAGATTACAGCATTCTGGGATGAAATCTTACTTTAATCTTGACTGGTCCCAAGGACGCTAGAATTTTGTTTTTTTTTTCTTTTTTCCTGGTAGGAGGTGGCTTTTAGAAAATGAGACGTCTTATTGAAAGTTGCCCTTAATTCATGTTCATTTTTATTAACTATTTGGCATAAAGAACATATTTAATATCCCTTTAAAAACTATGGATGTGAATAACTGAAGTAAAACACACATTGGAATCAAGGGTGCCCAACTTTACTATTCCAGGTAATGACTTTTCGGGGAGAAGAATACAATCAGTTTTCACTTCTTTAAACTGCTCTTCCAAAGGAGTCCAGACTTTGATTAAGACAAGAATAGTCATTGTACCATTAGAATTTCAAAGTATAATTTCTTTATTTACATAAAAAATAAATCCTGCTACCAAGAAAGAATCTTCTCTTTCTTATAAATAAGACAATATTTTCCCGAACCCTTGCTTTCAGTTTGTGTGACTAATATGAAAGGCATGATTACAAAATAGTGTAAAGTCAATGACATTGTGCACGTAATTTTTATGATCTCATCTCTCATGGTCTTCAAATAAAATAATAGGATATAGGCTAATGAAGCTAGAATATGCATGAGGACAAGCAAATTCTACTTAATGAAGAAGTAATGTCATGCAATACTATATTTCAAAAGTTATTTAGAGAGATTAATGCTGCATTTCCTATTTAAGCTATACGAAAAATAAAATTAGATTTGTATTCTAAATTTTTATGCCTTCAAAAAATACTATCTTAACCACACCTTCTGTTTGAGGCCATAGGTACTACGATGCCACTTAATTTAAAACAATTTTTGTCTTTGTAATCTGAAGTTTAATCTCACCTCAAAAGACGGGTTGTTAAGGATGCACTTGGTTCTTTCCACTGATACTTGAAATAAGAATTACAATGGGGATAGAATTATTGTAACGTAACAAATAAAATACAGATTCTCCTTGCTCTTAAAGAGCAAAATAAAGTCTCATTCTTACTACCCCATCCTGAAAAAAGTATATAATTCTACCATTTGTTCTCCTCAAAAGAAAGATTTGCTCAGGAGAGAGACAGCTTAAACTAGTCTCATTTGCCTGTTCAGCTCTCCAAGTAGGTAATTGCAGAAAGAAAAGACAATTCTTTGATCTCAGTGAGGTGCTAATTTGTAAGATTTTTGAGCTGTTTGGGCCTTAGGAAGCTGGGATCAGTACATAAACAATGGCATTTATCTGGCAGCCTATTACTGACACATTACTATCTTAGTACTTATTCATTTATTCTGCTGTTTGAAGACAGGACTATGTGTCAATAAAGGAATTAGACCAGACACCTCAGTCCATCAGGTTTATCTCGGTTTGCTGACAGGAACAGTAGGTGACATTAAGCAACAGAAAACACTTCAAAGTTTCCTAGTCTTGGTTTTGCAACTAAAACAAACAACGTTTACTGCTTTAGCAGCAACAAACAATGAGCGTAAGACTGCAGAGGGAAGATGAAAGAACACGCCAAGTTATCAAACGCAAAGCCTGCCCATACCCCACTTCTAGTTGTTCTCTGAATTTCATTAGAGAGATTTAAGAAGAGAGAGATTTCGGTGATAAGTCGTGTTCATTTGGACGTCTTTAAAGGAAACACTCTTGAGAAAGATGGTAGGAAATGAGGGATAAAAAAATTTTACTGGATGACTTATTGTGAGAAACTCTTAATTGAGATTTCAAATATTAATTTGTTCATTCATTTTAACATGTTTTCAGTAAACAACCAAGGTGGTCTACCGTATGTTAGGACCTGTGTAAAGACAATGCTATGATGAGTACAGATGCCTAGAGATTTAAAAAATGCTAAGAGAGGTTGGGATATTTTTCCCAGGCACTGAGAACGTTAGCAATAACCCAAGACTGACAGTGGTGGTTTCAGAACCAGGGCTGGGAAGATCTTTAGACATCATCATGTCCAACCTTTGTGAATGGACCTCTTGCTCACAGATATATATTTATATTTTGTGCCCTTTTCTACATGTGTACTCTATTGCACAATACAAAAATTTTTTAAAGAAAAAAAGAAAAATAACACAAGACTATATATATAATAGGGCAGACAATTTTTAGGTAGATGTAAGATCATATTGGAGGGGCTGAGAAATGTTATAGATGAACTGTGTCTTGGATGGATTGGTAAATACTGTTTAAATTTTTAACATGATGTAAATTGAAAAAAATTAGGAAACTACTTTCCTCTACTACTAAGTTTGGAATTATTTGCCCAAGTATTTTATACACCAGTTTGTGAATTTATTAAAATATAGATTACTTTGTTTATTCAGATAATATTTATTGAATACTTAGTACATCAGTCCTGTTCTACCCTGGGACAAAGCAGAGGATGAGACAGACTAAATCCTTGCTCTGTGTGAGGAGACAAACAATACACATGTAATTTGGAATGTCAAAAAATCATATAAAGTGAATAGAACAAAATGGTGTTATAGAGTAAATAGAAAGAGGTGGGAATAATTGGTTCTATCGGGATTTTAGAAATGGTAGTCATGAAAAAAAAACCTGCAATGATAAGAAGTAATAATGAGAAGAAAGTATTTTAGGCCTTGGAAACACAGATAAGACCAATTAAGAACATGCTGGAGAAAGAGAAAGACCAGTGGTGTAGATACAGTGCAGGGTGAGTGGGAGAGAGTGAGGTTCCAGAGGTAGACAGAAGCCAGGCCATGTTGGAGCTGGGAAGAAGTGACAGGAGACGAAGTCAGAGAGGTAATGGAGAGCTGATTGTGTGGCTGCTTTCAAGTCCTGGTAAGAAGAATTTTGGAAGATACTCTACTCAAAATGGATTCTAGTTTGACACAACCCATGTGCAGCATTTAACCTAGTTAATTTTTTCCTTCCTCCCGAAAACCCTTTCTTCACTTGGCTTTCAGACCCTATACTCTCCTGGTTTACCTTCTTCATTGGCTGCACCTTGTCAGGTCCCTTTGCTGATTTCTACTCATCTTCCATTTACAATGGACTCAGTCTTCAGGTCTCGTCCCTTCTCCATGTATATTTACTTCTTTGATGATCTCACTGAGTCTCAAGGCTTCAAAGAATACCAATATATGAATGACCATGAAATTTATACCTCTAACTTATACTTTTCCTCTGCATTCCAAACTTAAATATACAATCACCTCATTGACATCTCTGAGTAAGAGTCTGATGTGTATTGCAAATGCATCCCATGTAATACCAAGTTTCTAATATGTCTCCCCCTCTTTTTCTCTCATAACTCTTTATCCTAGGTAATGGCCTCTCTGACCTTGCTCTTGATCAGCCTAAAAAGTTTGAAGTCATCCCTGACTCCTCTGTGCCCCAGCTCACAGAAGCAAAGCACATCTTGGCTCACCTAATTCTAATGTCTTCTCTACTGTACTGCTGTAGAATTTAACTCATCCCTTTGCCTCACCCTTTGTTCTACTTCAGATGATCTTCATCACAGTAGCCTGTGTCCTTAAATCCTAAGTCAGAACATGTCTCTTTGCCTCTCAACACCTCACTCCAAGTCTGCAAAGTCCTCCATAATCCGGCCTCTGCCATCTCTCTCTCTCTGACTCCTATGATTTCTCTCAGCTTTAATCACTCTGTTTTCTTACTCTTCCTCTGCCCCTGCTCTTTCTTCTTCCTAGAATTCTGTTCCCACAAAGTCTACCTGTTTGTTGTCTCATCTCCTTCAGGTCTTCAAAAGTTACCTTCACAGGGAAGCCTCCTCTGACCACTCTGTTTTAATTTGCAACACTTACACCCAAACTCCTTACTTACCTCCTGATTTTTTTTTTTATGGCATTTATTACTAACATGCTACATAATTTACTTGCTTTACTTTTTTTTTTTTTTTTTTTTTTGGTTTTCCATTACCTATTTTCTCTCATTAGAATGTAAGTTACATTTGTCAGGAATTATCATATTCCTATCAGTATAAATAGTGCCAGGAACATATTAATAGCAAATAGATAAAATATTATGTATGTCAAATTAATAGGTAGAAAACTATGGAAAAAGCTTAGGCAGAGAGTGATAAAATCTAACTTGTGTTTCAAGATCATTTTCTCTATTTTGTGGAGAATGAGTTCAGGGGTAGAGTTGGAGTTGAAACTGAAACAGGAGACACTAGTCAGGAAGCAAATAGTTCACGTAAGAGATGATGACTTGGGCTAAGGTGATAGTAGCAAAGATGGAAAGAAGTGGATATGCTCAAGATTAGCTTGGGGTCTGACTTGATGATATGAACAATTACTTTTATAACCAGAATACTTCTGATTATTTCTGTATTGAACAGTGCTATATAAATTTTAACTCTGACTGCTTTTCAAACAAATGGTGATGAATTAATTAGGTGGTAAGGGGAGGTTTAAGGCAATAATGTAAGATGGTGCCTAGATTTTTGACTTGAATAACTGGGTGAGTGAAGTCATTTACTTAGAATAAGATCAAGGTGAACAAAACTTTTAGGAATTGTTTTATTTGAGTTATCTCTTAGATATCAAAAATGTTAATGACAGGAAGGAAGTTGGTTATATAAACATATTCTGTGGTAGAGAGATCAACAATAGAGATAAAAATTTGGACATCATCACATGTAGATGGTTTTTAAAACCATTGAGTTGGATAGACTCGTGCAAGAAAAAATATATAGTTAAAAGGGAAGTGAGGACCCTGGGACATGCCTATCTCTAGAAATTGAGCAGAGGAGTTAAATCTAGCAAAAGAAGTCAAGGAGGAACATTCTAGAAGCTTGATATTTGTGGTAGGAAGACTTTTGAGATTATCGAGGTCACAGAACAGGAACAGTCAATCATTAGCAAGTGGAGCAAATCTGGCCTTGTGCTGATTTCAGTAGGGCCCTTGAGCTAAAAATGATTTTCACAATGAACATCTGCAATTGATTTGATGATAAGAAACACTAACTTTGTACCTCAATTAAGTACAGTGTTTCCTCAAAAAGGGAATTATATTTTCCTCATTAGTATACCTGTGTGAATATATATTTCAATTATTTTTAATGTCATCAGTAAAAATATTTATAAAAGCGTTTTTTCCTCTTGTTATCCTTGATTATTTTACTTCTTCTCCCACAAAGCTTACAACACTAAAATATTTATTTATTATTTGGTTCTATAGAAAAAAATTTGCTGAGCCCTACTTTAGACTAATTCTTTCATATTATTGCTGGAAGACAAGCTGAGGCTTTGAGATTTTAGGTTATTTCTTTCAATGTTATCCAAAGGGAGAGTAAGTCTCAAATTCATGCTTAAACTTCTGTTGCATTCTTCTTCCAATGTACGTTTCTATTCCTCTGTTGTATACACAACAGGATGGCAAATATTTATATTTCAAAATAGGAAAGAAACTTAATTATATCATGGAAATATCTTGTCAATAAAAAGTGAAATACTTCAAGTTAAAAAAGATAGTAAAAGACAAAGATGGTCATTACATAATGATAAAAGGCACAATGCAACAAGAAGAGTTGACACTAATCAACATATATGCTCCCAACCAGGATGCACCAAAAAGTGAAATAAATGCAACAAAGTACAAATAGCTGAATACATTCAATGAGAAAGTGTTAATTCAAAGGAAATCAATTCATCTGTTTAATAGAAATTTAAGTGAGGGAAAGCCATCTGTCTGACTGATTTTAAAGTTCTTTAAAATAATGTGAAGGATTATGGCAATTACTCAGATAATTCATATCAAATGATGGTATGAAATCCTAAATGTTTAGGTTCATATTTTTCCTTGCTTGTTCCCCAAATTAGAGAATTAAGAATAGGAACTAGGATAAATTGGGGGAAGGGAAGGGTTATTTGGGGCTTGGAAATTAGAGTTGGCATTATCCTTTATGGTTCTACATACTCTTAATGTCTTTATTTCATACAAACTGAAATCTTGAAAATTTACCTTAATTTTATTTCTCATACATTTACCATTGCCTTTTGAAAAAATATTATGGTAAAATACATATAACATAAAATGACCAGCTGAATCATTTCTAAGTATGCATACGGTTCATAGTGTTATGTGTATTCACATTGTTGTGCAACCAATCTCTGGATTTTAGTTTTTTATCGTGAAAAACTAAAACTCTATACTCATTTAGCAACAACCCCCCTGTTTTCCCCTCCCTAAGCCCCTGGCAACCACCATTTTATTTTCTATGTTTTGAATTTGTCTATTCTAGGTACCTCATGTAAGTGAATCAGACTGTATTTGTCCTTTTGTAACTGGCTTATTTCATTAGCAAAATGTCCTCAAAGTTCATCTATGTTGCAGCATGTGTCAGAATTTTCTCGCTTTTAAAGGCTAATCTTCCATTGTATGTATATAGCATATTTTGTTGATCCATTCATTTGTTAATGGACAGTTGGGTTGCTTCTACCCCTTAGCTGTTGCAAACTATGCTGCTATGACCATGAGTGAGCAACCATTGCTTTTATAACCTGAATGGAGTATCTTCAACACTGAGTGCTTTCCTCCTCATGCAGAGATTTTTAATCTATTTTCCATGAGGTATGTGACACATGAGAGGGATCTCGAAACAAATGAAGAGAAGACATCTCTCTATTAGGAAAGCTGGAAAAGTCTAGGAAACCCTTCCAGAAAATGTCTCCTTTCATCTTTTTTACTAAGATTTGGGTATCTATCCTTGGAGCAGTCTGTCATTCTGAGCAGATGATACTATTAAAGAAAGTGGGGCAAGAGAAAAGGCCTGGGATTAGGAAACATGTGTTTAGGCTAATTGGGCAAATTTCTCTCTGGATGCAGGAGGGAATTGCTGAGGACCCCACTAGTTAGTAATTCCTGGTGGAGTAGTTGGTCAGAGGCCGGGCACAGTCCTGATCATGTGGTAGGGCAATCAAAAGTTGGAGTAAAGAGCATAGAGAGAGGTAAAACTTTAAACCTTTATAAGTATAATGAACTTTATAAGCAAAGCATATAATATTTTGTAAGCCTAATCTTATGAACTCATACTAGGTCAGGGGCTTTGTAATGAGACAGATGTGAATTTGAGTCTTCACTTGGCTACTAACCAATGACACAACTTTTGACAAACCACTGTGCTACTCTGAGCCTCCATTTGCTCACCTCTAAAACAAGACTAAAAATACCTGTCTTGCAGGCTTATTTTGAGCCCTATAATACTGATATAGTGCTAATTCAACAAACGGTAACTCCTTTTCTGCTGTGATCTTTGTGACTGCTAATGATAGAGGCTGAAGGCCAAGCTAAGGGAAGTTTTGTTTGTTTGTGTTTAACACAGTAACACAGGAATGATCAATGTGAAAGAATGACTTTTGAATTTCAGTGCAAATCAAAGTCTTTCTAGCATAACACGTGTATATGTGGAATCATCAATTCGACAAAATGTATTCATCGTAAATGTCCTTTCTTTAAAAACTTTGGATGCTAAACATAGGTGTTTCTGAAAAAAAAATCAGGTTTATAAAGCTGGTGTTTAGACATGAGTGCTATTTCGAGAAATTGTACTTTTCATTCTGTCTGTGCGTAGATTAATGTCTAAAAATCTCCTAAATAAATACCATATGACTCTAAATGTTGACTTTCTGATTCTGTCGCCAATCCTTTTAATGGATTTCAATGCATAGCCCAGAGTCAGCGTCCTGTCCCTTAAAGGCACACAGTCAGTGAACAAAGGGGTTCCTCAAAGTGTTAAGTGCCCCAGGAGGCATATATAGTCCGTGAATTCCTAATTTATACCACTCAGAAATTTGTATAACTGAAAGGGTATTTTTAAGAGAAATGTAAGCAAAACTGTGGGATGAGATTTCCCTGGACTGACTGCTCCTGCCTCCTCGCCTTTGTCTCCTTGGCACCAATGCTACTAACTTTTTAAAGAAACAGACTGAGCAAGAATGAGCCCTCTCACCTTCATCAAGAATGGGAAGTATTCTTATGGGGGACATTGAATTATACCTTTCAAGTGCCATGAATTATTCCCATCTACATCATAAGGGGGAGGAGTAACGCTGCTGAGATCATCAGTAAACAATGGTCTTTTATAGCATTTTGAGGTCCTCTGAGACACACTGGTGCATGTTCTGTCACTGTGATAAGACACAATGATCAGTAGCTTTAAGTCTGATTCCAAGATCCTACTGTACTAGGAGAGATGAGCACAATAATAGATTAGATTCACATTGAACACTTACTAGAGACACGTACATATATTAACTCATGGTATTCACAACAATCTTATGTAGTTGGGACTATTCTTCCCCTTCCCATAATATTGGCACATCAAGGAATAGTTCATCCTCAGGTTCACATAAGTGGCCAGGAAGTTTGATCCCTGAGAATACAGTGATTCTTTTACATGCGTACACACAGACACACACACACACACACGCACACACACGCACATGCATACATGCACATGCACACATCGAGGTAAAAGGTGACAGATATCATAGAGCACAGGTAGATTGACTAAAATAGGGCTTAAGCAAAGGCATCAGGAAGGCTAATATTTATGTGGAGTTTTGGAAATTAGATAAGATTTGAAAGTGAAAAGAGGAAACTGGGGAAACTGGGAAAGGCTGATGAAGGGCCTGTACTAATATCTTAGAAGTTGCTCTCTTTTGTTGGTGTATCACATGCATGAGACATTATTGATGAAGAAAAGGCAAGTTGCACCAGCTCATAGAAGACCATAAAATACAAAAGTAAATAATTATTACTTTGATAGGCAATGAGCAGTCAATTAACAATTCTGAACAGAAAAATAACAAATTTTTAGTGGTTCTTTGGGAAGATTAGCTGCAGGTATATTGCAAATGGGAGTGTTGAAACAGATTGAGGGCAAAGAAAAGTTAGTATGCTATTACTATAGTCCTAGCAAAGAGTAATGAAGGCTTAGTCAAAAAACTTGTCAGTAGAGACAGGGAAAGGTGATAGATTTGAGAAGATGCAGACACAGAATCAATGACTGAGTAAAGGAGTAGATTTCAGAGAATAGAGACAGCCATTCTCAAAGAGTCTTAAAATGAGCTTTGAAAGAAGCATTTGGTTTTTATTTGTTAAATAGAGAGAGGAAATATTCTTAGTGGGGAAAATGGGCAAATATTCTTAATGGAGGAAAATAGGCAAATGTTACTTTCTGTGTTTCTCTAGCTATTCTGAGAATATCCAGGCTGCAAAATCCTACCCTGGCACTGACTTTTCACTTCTATTTCAATTTTGACCTTCAAAAGATAATTCGATATACAGTGGACAACCATTAAATCTTAATGACTTTTAAATGAATTATTGGATGTTATACATTCATGCTTCTTACATCATTAGAAACAGTTTTCAAAGCTAAATCAATGTTGTTTTTTATTTTCTCTTATTAAAATCAGAAAAGTCTTTCAGAATGACTACTTATTTAGAAACTTTAAAGGATTAAATAATCGTGTTTTCTCTCAGCTTAACACTGTTCCACTGTTAGAAGTTAAAAGAAATCATGTAATTATGGATGATATTTATCCTCCACAGATTGGAATTATGAAATCATCTTTGTATATATAAAACTTCTTATAATTGGGAAAACACTTTTACACAGTAGCCACCTGGTTAAAGTCCAGTATATACATGCATATAAAAGGTATTTTATGTATTTTAGTTTTTTTTATATAGCATCTATTACTTGTGGTAAGTGATCTTTCATTGCCTTTAATTTGTGGACACTTTTTAACCACCACTTGTGGGTCTTCAGGGAGCAAACTCCTTCACAGAAATATTTATTTGCCACCATGAAGACCTTGAGGATAGAAAGACAATTCAATATTTATTCTGTGTTTAGCAGCATCCTTTGAGAGCTGGAGCAAGACTTTCAAAATGTAAAACCAAAGGAGAAAATGATCTCCAAATCCAACAAACCCCCTGGAGTTCTGTGGAGAATGGAACAATAGGGCTGTTTCTAATACATACAGTCTGGGAGGCACTGCACAGTATATTTGACAAAACAATGGCATTGAAAATATGTAACACAAGGAAAATAAAGTAATGCTCTAAAGTAAAATATAAAGATCATTGGGGTGTCTTCTTATGCAGTATAGGATTATTTTCCTAATCTTTCTGTGTCCCTGCAATGCAGTGACTGACAGGCCTAGCAAAAAATAGCTCTGGCATTTCTTAAGCACAGAATGCAGGCAGATGCTCCACCTTTTTGAATTTGAGTCTTCCCATATGTAAATGAAAGAAAATTACAGCTGACTGACTTACATATATCTCAGGGTACTGTGAGGGTCAGAACCCAAATGAAATCATGTATGTGAAAGTGCTTTATAAACTGTAACACATTACCCATAAGCAAAATATTATCTTGAAATAGAGACACTAATACTCTCTTTTTTCTACTTTGCAAGGATGTTATAAAGAGAAATAAAGTAATACACATTAAGGACTGAAGGCTTGGAAAGAAAGGTATGTAAATGAAAGGTATTATTATCTCTTATTGCCTTATAATTAATTATATTAACTTAAAATAATAATTTAGAAAACATCTATTTAGGCTCTAAATCTTTGGGAAAATTTTTTTTCCAACAGCTTAAGTGCTAGATTGATTCTCTTTTGACTCAAATAGATGACAAAAATCTGGGGAAAAATTACCTTAGCAAGTTGAAGGTCAACCTGAATTATGGTTAGGATATATCTAAAAAGATGATGTTTAACCATATATTCTGTAGGTATCTTCATGCCTTGAAAATTTGGAGATTGTTATTTTTCTTTAAATGAAGGGCCAGAACTCAGACTTTCATTCCTCAACTTGTTAAAGACATGCTTCTTCAAAGTGTAGTGCTTTGTTGAATCTGAAGAACATTTAAATATTTAATAATGGTCCAAAATGTGTGACTATGATCTGCTCTTTAAAATTTCCTATCCTACTCATGCAACAGAAACACATTCAATGCCAACTATGAGACTCAAAACAAAACAACTTTAATAATCACATTTTTCATACTTTCATTTGTCAATTCTTCAATTAAAGGAAAATAATTGGATTGTGTGTTGTCAAATATGGCAACTCCATTGATTTTTTGATCCAGGCAAAGTACAGTGTTGCAGTCATAAATATTGTTTGTTTCTCTCTCATGTTCTGAATTGAATTACCTTGAAAAAATATTGGCACAATGTAGGTGTTCAATGGATCCTGGAATTTCTAAGAAAAATAAAATTGGCTCAATGCATTGTTTTTAACATACAAGGTCTATGTAAATGATTCTGTTGACTAAGTCTTTATGAAAACTACTAAAACGGGCACAAGAAGTTAATGGTACATATTTTAGAATGTCACTAAAACATTTTGGCCTAAGAAAGCACTATTTACTGTATCATTCATTTCTACAGACACTGTAATTTTCTAAAAGAGTAATAAAAAATAAAACTTTGTATATTCAATTGTGATATCACGGTTTGCTCAAAGATCATAAATTAATAGTAGAGCAATATTTTAGAATAATAATCCCAATCACAGCAGCAGCTAGTTTATTTGAAACTCACAAAATAATTCAGATAAAAAAGTAATCAAATTATGACTTTTGAATCCAAGAGTCTAGCCATGATCATAAGACATAAAACTGGGAAGAACCCAAGTGTTAAGTGCAAGATCGTGTCCCCTGTCCCCTGACCTCTCCATAACAGTAGCTTGAGCTGGGAAGGAGAGTCAAAGAGGAAGCAGGGTTCCTCCAAAGAAATGGGGGATTGTACTCTGCCTCTTTTTCACAATTCAAGACACAACAGAAAGATATGGGGGACCTGAGAGCAGAATAAGATTCACTTCCTTTTCTCAGAGAGTTTGGAGGTGAGACCAAGTTGCATCTAGGAAGGATGGTTGCACTGCCTCTTAGAGTTCCCTGCATCTAGAGTTGAGATGGAAGTCATAGAATGATTCTCTTGGACCCAAGAGCAGCAAGAAATTGTGAAGGACCTCAGAGTACTTCAGCAAAATACCTGCAGTCTCAGAGTAGAAGAGAAGTAGCAGGAAATTCCAGTATCAATGAGAACGCCATTGAGTTCAACAAGAAAGCTGGTGGACATGACTAGACCTTTCTGTTAGAAATAGGATAGGATACTCCCTATTCTCAAAATCCTTTGGTGCTATGTAAATCTTCTAGCTCTGGGTACAAACTAGTGAATAGGAGTAGGAATTGACTGAAGTGAAGTTTTCATCATCTGGTAATGTAAGAGCTCGAAATGTTCACAGAGAAAACTCAAGAGAAGTTTTATACTTGCTCCTTGCTTCAAATCTTCAGAGTGAATTTCTCACAATAAACTAGGGAATGAATAAGCCCTGGTCCTTTCTGGAAACGTTCTCCAGGCCTCCTTCTTAAGTCTTAGTTCTCTTTGGGTTTGGTTCTCTATAGCTCCCTGCCAATCACCTTCTCTTTCTCTGCCTAGCTCAAAGCAAGAGCATACCCAACACCGAACTTTATTCTCTCTTTGATGGCTTCCATGATAGCTTCTCTTCTATCACATCTACTCAGGTATAACTTTTAATGTAGTTTAATTGTTTAATGCTTTTTCCCAGGCACCATTTCACCTTCACCAAATGAAAGAATCAAAGATGTAGAGGGGAATGTCATTATATGATTATTTAAGTAGTTTATACTCCCTCACCTCAGCCTTTTTTCTATGTTGGTTTGCTGGGTTTATGCCCAAGCACGAGTAGTTCGCCTTCTCATATCAGCATGTCTTTCAGGCTTATGTGGAAAACTCGCTTTCTCTTTGCCCCTTTCTTCTCCTTTCTCCACCTGCAACTCCAGTGCATATAGCTGCTACATTCCACCTTATCAACACACCTCTACTTTTGTGTGCTACCTTCAGAAACTAGGCTTCCTTATGTAAATTCTTAAAAAACATTAGGCCTTTTTCTTGATTAGAACAATATTTATCTTTTACTGTTCTTTCCAGCTATCTGGCTTAGAGGACTCTTCTTAGGAGAACTGTAAGAATAAAAGTAGTCTTCCCACTATAAGATGAGTGAGGTACAGTGTTTCCTTGAGCTACCAAATTGTAATAGTTAACCAAAAATGACCTCTTCAGTTTTTAAGTGTGGTCAGTTTAAACCACACCCTGTAAAAGGGATTGTGCTATATAGCTTGACTAAACTTCCAGAGTGGTGTCTATAATTAGAATGCTATACTAAAATGGCTTCCTGGCATGTTGTCATCTGTGCATGCTGAATACATTTCCATAAAATTGTTTCAGTTAATCCTCTTTCAGGATCCATCGTGGGGGGTCTGCAATTCACTGCTCTTGTATTTCTTCCACTACCACTGATCCTCTGTGAGTACAGCACGTTGCTGAACTCTTCTGAGAAACATGATTGGCTTTCTCTTTGGCTTTTTCCAGTGAGTGAATGTGTGTGTGTGTGTGTGTGTGTGTGTGTGTGTGTGTGCATGTGTTCACAAGAGCACGTATGGAGAACGGGAGTATCAAAAAAAAAAAAAAGAAAGAAAGGAAAACTAAGTGTTATTTCAAGCATCACAACTGAGCTCCAAATATAGCTTTTTCTCAGTGTGGTGTGATCTGCAACCAAGAATGCCAAAACATTTAAAAATGCAGCTCAGAAAACAAAATTAATGTCCTCATTTCAAAACTTTCACACACACTACTAGTTCACCTGTCCTTGCTCTTGCTCACACTGGCCACTACTTTAGCACAGGGGTGAAAACACTCTCTGTCAAAGGTCAGACAGATGGTGAATAGGCTTTGTGTTCCATAAGGTCTCTGCTGCAATGACTCAACTCTGCATTTGAAGCGTGAAACCAGCCAAAGACAATACGTAAGCAAATGGGCATGGCCATGTTCCAATAAAATTTGATTTCTGGGCATTAAAATTTGAATTTCATATCATTTTCATGTGTCACAGAATATTCTTTTTATTTTATTTTTATTTTTTAGCTGTTTGAAGATAGAGAAACCATTTTGAGCTTGCAGGATATATAAAAATAGGGGGCATCCTAAGTTTGCCTCATAGGCTGTGGTTTGCAGACCCCTGTTTTATTATCATTTAATATAGGATATCCTAATCACCTTCTTGGCTCTGGAAAACAACTGCTATGTAGTTTCGACTTGCTTACTTCCTCCAGCTGCAGCTAAACATCCATAGAGAAGGAGTTTTCATTTATCCCTCAAATGCTTCCGTTTCTTAAGCCAGCAGCTTCTATGATGCAGCAGAAAAGTTCTAAGCTACTTACAGCCTATGCATGTGCCCCTTTGCTGTCCCAGACACCAAATTTGATGATTACCACACGGCTCCAATGTAATTCATACAGGCCAATTTGCTTGGCCATCTAAAAAAAGCTTCCTCCGCCTGTCTCTGTGGGTAAATTCGGTAGTGGAAATAGGCAGGCCTTTGCTCTCAAGAGACAAGTCCAGAGGGCACTTTGGCCACTGGTGCTCTTGCTGTAGAGATGCCAAACCACAGCTGTGAAGGGGGTGTGAAGGGAGGAGTCTGCAGCAGCCCAGGAACTAGTCCAGCTGGAGAAGGACATCAAGAAGTGAGACAGCTTAGGAACAGGCCAGGCCTCAGAGGAGTGTGAGCAGCTGGCACGAGGACACTCTTTTAACTTGCTCGCATCATGTGGAACTTCATGATGCTCTGATTTCCCCTGAACTCACTTTCCCTTCCTCTGTGGTCCATTTAAGTGTCTACTCTTCTAGCATTTTCCAGTTCTAACTAGAGAAGTGGGAAGCTCTAGTTTCTAAACTATCTCTTCCTCTCTTGGGTCCTGGAGAATGGAGCACTTCTCCGGTGGATACAAGGGAATCTTTTCATGTATTTTCACTCCATCACTGATAGCCTTAAACATCACTTCATCCCTGAAGTCTTTCCTGGTTGATCTCCCACTCTTACTTCCACTTCCTCCTCTTTGTACCCAGAGAATATCATGTATATCTCCATACAGCCTTTGCATCACCCTGATTTGTAGTATGTATACTTTTTCATGGCTGTTTCATTTAGATTTATAGAACAATGGGGCAAGAACAGTGATTTATAATCCTTGGATCATATATTACCCTGCCCATTGATACATTTCCTTGATGAAAAGTGGAGGAAAGCATTTCAGAAGATGCTTAGGAAGGACAGGCTGTCATTTCTTTGATTCACGTATTTACTCTCCTTCAGGTAATCCTGAATACCTGTTTTTACTTCATATCATTCTTCTATGAATTCTTTATGGCTGGACATGAGAATGATCTGGCTGCAACAACCATCACCCCACTGGTCTTCAGCATCAGTGCAGCTGATCTGGCTGTTAGGGTTTGCCATCTTTTACCTTTTTCCTTCACTCATTGTCTCTACTAACAAAGTATTACACACACACACACACACACACACACACACACACCATCTCATATATAACTCTACATATTTATACATAATTTTTTGTAAATTATTTATTTCCATTTTAGAACTATAAAAAATAAAATGATTCATAATTTTGTCATGAAGAAAGTTACTGCAAACATTTTAACACTAAATTTTTTATCCTGAAGCAGCCATTATTTGTAATTCTCTTCTCAAAATATTTATTAATCTACTGTTTTAGAGAGATCAATAGGTTTGTATTTATGTATGAAATCTGCTAGTATTCTGATTTCTACTGGTGGTATGTGAAATAAGTTTAGGCAGTGCCTGGGTGAATTTGTTTTCCTGTAAATATATTTATTTTAGTTATAGCAAGGAATACTGGCTTTCCATCTATTTTATGGATAAAAATTTTGTTACTATGGATAGTAGCTTAAGTAAAATAAGTGAGTTGACTTACATGGACATGACAAAAGTACTGAGTGTAGTTATATGATTAATTCAGGTTTGGGACGCACTTCTCAGTTTCTTATTGATTTATATATTGTACAAGTCATGCTGGGCACTGCGGGAATGTCAAAGATGAGTAAGATGGAGATCTATCTAGTAAAGCATTCGTGAATTTTGTTTCTAAGACATTGTAAATAGGTGCATACTATATTTTCTGTGGATAATATTTCATCTCTCCTATGAAACAGAAAAATATAAGCTGACCATTACAATAATAATCAATATAGTCTAAGTATAGTAACTTAAATATGTCTTTGAGCTTAGCCTTGTTTCTTGATTAAACAGCTCAAGCGTGGCTCCTGTGTAACTCTGTTATGAAATTTTATGGGCACAATTTTAGCAAGGGATGACTGGTCTGGGTCCTATGACTGCAAATTCTGCAATGTCTATGAAATTTTGGCTTACTAAGGTAAGGGGAAATGGAGAGGCTACAGACTGGATTAGACTGAGGAGACAAGTATGAGGGTTGTCCAGAAAAAATCCAGCCATAAATGCCTCTATTTTTCCTATTACATGCCTGGATACTTTCTGGACAGAACTTCTAGTACATTTGGCACTCACCAGCACCTATGGGGTATTTTTTTTTTCTTTTAGGAAGTAGAGGAAAGGTAGAGAAACTGAGCTCATTATTTGGTTTTAAAATATACTTATTGTAAAATTACGTAGCCACTGTGAATAAGTATGGCATTTACTTAAAAAAAGTAAAATTACCATATGATACAGCAAGTCTACTTTGGATGTATACACCAAGGAAATTAAAAAGAGACTTGAACATACATTTGTGCACCCATGTTTTTGGCAGTATTATTCACTATAGCCAAAAGGTAGAAGAAATACAATTGTCCATCGACAAATGAATGGATGCATAAAACGTGGTATACATACATACAGTGGAACATTGTGCCACCTTAAATGGAAGGAGATTCTGATACATGCTACAACATGGAGAAACTTTGATGACATTACGCTAAGTGAAATAAAACAGTCAACAGAAGGACACATACTCTATGATCCCACTTACACGAGGAACCCAGAGTAGTTAACTTCATAGAGACAGAAATTAGAAGGGTTGTTGCCAGGGGCTGAGGGAAAGAAAGAATGGGCAGTTATTGATGGGTATGAAGCTTCAGTTTGGGAAGATGAAAAAAGTTCTGGACACTGGAGATGTGGATGGTTACACAACAACGTGAATGTACTTAATGCCACTGAACTGTATACTTAAAATGGTTAGAATGATAAACTTACGTTATGTATCTATTGCTACAGTAACAAACAACCATTTATTTCTGCCTGCCTTCTTCTTCTGCCTACAGTAGCTCTCGCCTGTTCTTCATGTGTGAACACAGCCTCTGTCAGATGCCCGCGTTGTATAGCACCCAGATGCAATGCATGTGTAAATGAAGGGGTCATGGTCTAGATTGTGTGTATGTGTGGTTTTATTTTATTTTTTTAAACAATAACCCCCCAACAAGCCCTTTGTTTTCAGACAGCCTTATTCCTGCAGGAATTCACTTTTTGGAAATCGAAAGTTCCACCACAGCACGAGTAGCACATTTTGTATTTGATCCCTGAAATTTGCAGGCCACAGTTTAACCAACCAACAATGGCAGGGTTCAATAAAATTATCCTTAGACAAGAGTTTTGCTAAGTAGTATACTCCCATCTCTACTATAAAGGTTTTTTATGAGCCTTGGTTTTCTTTTCCAAGAAATGAGCCAAACATTGACTGAGGTTGAGTGTGGAAATGAATTTGTCCAAACTGGACCTCAATGATCAGGATGTATAGAAGCAAAACAATTCCTTGGAGAAAGGACAACACCCTTTTCACTCCTGATATGCTCTTATCTATAATTTGCATTGAGGTTTACCTAGCACAAAGCAGACCAATCCTCCCCTGTCAACATTACTGATAAAGACAAGTTGGCATGCAACTTAAGGTGGTGGTTCGTTACACAGACTCCGAATTCAGTCAGCCTGTGTCCCAGTTTTACCACTAGCTGTATGATCTTGGGCCACATTATGTAACCTCAGTTTTCTTATATGTAAAATAGAATGATAATAATGATATTCACTTCACAGGGTTACTGTGAGTTCATATTTATAAGTCACATAGAGCAGGGCTTGGCATCTAGTATGGACTACGTGAATATTCAGTATTATTATGATTAGCTGCTGCATGCATGGATTAACTCTGGCAGGCCTGAGGTGGTGGAGAGTGCACTTGTGAGAGTGTAAGAATAAGGCCACTTATATTCCAGTTCAGACTCAGCTATTTATTCACAGAGTGACCATGAGCCAATCATTTTTGAGCCTTGTTTTCATCACTATTAGGATTAGTAATATAGAAAACTATCTTTTTCAGTCTCTTAGGATGCCACTATATGCATGTAAGTTGTAAAGACTGTAATGTTTCTATTAGAATCATTATTATAGCTTTTATTTTTCACTGTTTACTTTAAAATCTGTATTAAGACAGAAAAAAATATTTTCTATTTAAAAAATAATGGTTACTTTACATGATAGAAGGGCTACATGCTTAATGTAGAAAGTATGGAAAATAAAGAAAATTATTTTTAAAATTCATCATTGTACTCCTTTGCGAAAACCATTATTAACATTATACTCTTTCTTACTTACAATAAAGTATATAGCTTTTTTTATCTTTTCAAGGGCAAGATTTCAACTGATGAGAACTATGTATGAAAAAAGTTTAATAAGCTTGATCTTTTCATGCTTAATTTTGTATAAGAAAATGGAAGAGCTTTTTAATGTTAAAATCTAATTTCTGTTTATTCTCATGGCTTAGTTATGTTAGTGGGGGAGGTCAAATGTATGGTGATGGAAGGAGAACTGACTCTGTCTGGGTGGTGAGCACACAGTGCAATAAATAGAAGATATATTATAGAATTGTACACTTGAAACATATATCATTTTACTAACCAATATCACCCCAACAAATTTAATAATAAAAAAACTTTATTTCTGCATGAAGAAAATGAAAATAACTTGGCTATGTTTACAGTGTCATTTGAGAACTTTCAATTTGCATAATTCCTAATATGCTGCAATATTAAAAATGGCTTTAATTTAATGTATTTTATTTCACTAATACTATGCAAATCTAGGCAAGGAAGTTAATAATTACAAATGTCAACAGGGTTTGAATGAGTTCCCTTAACAACTATAAACAATATAGTGGTTTTTATCAAAGTTAGGCTATTTATTTACGTGAAAGCAATCAGTCAAAATCAACTTTTAGTTCTGGAGAACGAATCAATTTATGTCAGGAATGTTTTACCACAGCTGGGTAGTGAGAGTGGACTCAACACCCTCAGGTAGTATCGTTCAATTTCTCCATTAACTATTTAAATTGCTGTTGTTGGGAGCAAGTCTTAGACAAGGCAGGAGGACATAAAAGATGCCAGGTGACTTCCTGCCTTTACCCATTGATTGACACATTGTCTTTTCTTGGAAAAGCTGACAACTGATGCTCTTTGTCATTTATTGTCCCTTAATCCTCAACCATCCTCTTTCATATTTCTCTTCCCTAATCGCCATCCCCATCTGATGAAAGGCACATAAATTCCATATTATGTACTGAGATTATCTACAATATAGAAGTATAAAGCAATTTTATAACTCATTAATCATTGATATCATTTTTATTTGGAAAAAAAGAATTTCTTCTAAAGAATTTCTTCTAATTTGAAAGAAAAGTATGATTTGATTCTGAGTAAGCAGTGATGCACTTGATCTCCCTGCTGTAAAACGAATGTCCTGACTAGTGGTGGTAAATGAAACACCTTCTCCCTCTCCCCACCATCCTTAGAAGTAAAATAGTAGCAATCCTTCACTGAGCTGAAGCAGAAGAGGAGGTAGAGATTGGATGCACTGGAGAACTTACTTAAGGCTACAGATGTTCCTAGCAGTAAATATTTCCCCCCAGCTATTATCTACCTTTTCTGGCCAACAACAGACAGGAATGAAATTGAGGCTCTTCTAATTTGAATGCTACATGAGTAACAGAGACAATAGGATGGTTCACATATGTCTGTGAGAACCTTACTAATGGCACACGGGGAAAAAAAAGAAACCTACTTTACTTGTCTCAAACCATCTCCTGAAAACCCTTGCTCAGTTCAGTTGGAGCGCTTAGGTCAAACAAACACAAAATTAAGAAAACATTCAAAGAACTGGTGGGTGGCAGAGCGTTTGGAAGGATTGGAAAGCACTCAGTATTTGCTTTATTTCCTCTGAGCTCATTACTTGCTCTGAACAGGTTAGCCAGGAAGGGAAGATAAACACTATTTAGTTAATAAGTCCCGTAAGAACCCCACAGAATGTCTTTTCTGATTTACCATTGTATGGTTGGAAAAAGCACAATATCCTCTTTGCTTGTATTTTTTTTTCCCAACCAACTTTGAAGCTGATGAATAATTTAGAGTGCAAATGAATGGCAAGAGTTTGTTTTTTCACATCTTTCTCAGGTTAAAGTGAAATGTGTGTGAGACACGTTATGGGAAAAGGGAATATTACTTGGGCCTCATCTCTTAATGCAATTTTAGATCAAATGGAAATGTTTCCTAACTCAATATTTGCGGCCTAAAACTGATTTTTAAATTTTTATTTTAGAGAGTTAAAAAGCAGAAAGGAGTATGTCTGTAGTTTTTGGCGTTGTAGTGCCCCAAGTTGACCCTCATGATTCATTCACCAGCTTTGGTTCCTACCAAACAAGGGCAACCCCTTTAAGAGAAGGTTCAGTGCAGTATTTGAATAAACTGATGCTTTGCATATGGATGAGAAGTGAGATATTCTTGGTTTATATACCTTAATACCAAATGCAAATGTTCTGACTCTATTAACCTTAAAACATATATATATGTAGGAGGAGGGGTGAGAAGGGAAGGACAAGGGAAAATTAAAGGGAAGACAGAGAAGAAAAATACTGGTTGGATTTTCATTTAAAATTAATAAACACATTTTTAAAATAAATATGCCATGAGAATAAACAGTAATCCATAAAAATAAGCAATGATCCACAAGTAGCAAGTCTAAAATGTTTTATGTCATCTTTCAAAAAGGGAATTTGTGTATTCACTGTCTATGAGGCATTATAATGTGCACATTGAAAGCTTTGGCCTGAGTCATCTGCCCTCTGTGGTCCCCAGTGTGGTTGACCATTCACATTGGTAAAAAATGGTAAGGGTAGAGGCAACAGAGTGAATATGGCTCATCTACGTTAAGTCCATTTCTTAGTGAGCAAGTTGAAAATAAATAAAATGTAAAAGTATGAGCCTTAGCCTAAGGATTTCATCCCCTCAGTCACTGCGGGCTAGTCACTAATAAATTCACATTTTCCATAATAGGACATCACTAGTAGTTACAGGTGACTCAGTAAATTTTGTGACCATCTGTTTTACCACTTAGATGGCTGGTATTGAAACTCTTGTTTCTATGAGAAGTATTAAACTTGGGGTATTTGACAAAAATATAAAAGTTGAAAACATATATGGTTATTTTGATCCCATTTCCATGTACTTCTCAACTGCACAAAATCAATAACAGTGCAATGTTGTGACAGATTTTATTGCCTTTACTTTATATTGAAGGGACAAGAGTTCCATAATGAGTAGAGATGGCTGTAAGACATGGTAATTAATTGTTTTGTTGTTTATTTGGGGCATAAAGTAATGTTTTAAAGAAAAGTTTATTCATGATAATTGAAAATACCATGTTGCCCATGTTTTTGCCTAATGGTGTACTATCTTGAAAAAAACAGTAACAAAGAAGCAAAACTAATTTAATGACACGTAGAACACTTACGTTAGAGAGCGAAGCTATAGAGTCCAGAAAAATCAAATGAAAGTTATTCTTAGAGCACTAACCAGTTAACAACAGACATGTGTTAAAAACATGGTTGCCAAAAGTTTGGTCCTTAAGAAGAACTTGTTGTAAATAGACTGTAAAAATCTACAAATAGTAGTAGGGAACCTAATACAACGAAGTGAACAATACCCGCTAGGTGGAGAAAGAGTAGCATAGGACAAAGCAAAAAAACAAGAAGTGCAGAAAAAGGACAATGAAAGAATGAGAGGAAGTTAGATGAGAATAGACACCTTTCTTTTAGCCACAGCTGAGTAGTCTTTATACTTTATTAGAAAGATAGAATTAAAAATTCACATTAGAGATCAATGCATATTGCATTTTTTTATAGAGGGACATTGAGTAATCATACAGTAAATTATGTAAGCAGCACAGCATTGATGCTCATGTGGAATCTGGGCCAAAACACTCAAAAATACTTATTTTTCAAGTAGAAACATATCTGTATAAGCCCCTGGCTTTTCCTTGAACTACTTTAGCTAAAGAATCACATACTATTTTACCAATATACAAGTTATACTTTTAATTTTCTTTGCAGTTTTATTGTTCGTTGTGTTATACCATGAAATTTTTGTGAATAAAACATTGGAGAAAAGCCATCTTGAGGAGCAGGTGCTGGGCACCTGACTGAATCTTACATACCTCCTTTGCAGGGTGTGCTGCTCAGATTATCCCCCAGCAAAATCAAATACTCGTGTCATAAAACACATGCTGCTCTCGAGTAGTAAATTGTCTCAATGCTCATTTTCAATATACCGAAGACTTCTTGTGGTTTTCATGTGACAGTATGAGGTCAGTTCTCAGAAAATCTTCGCATTGTTTTTAACAAGTTCTGATTTAAAGAACTCACATTTTATTGCCTCTAGATGGCAATAAAGTAGCCTCTGAACTTACAAAAATCCCGTAGTATTGAACCTAAGAATTTATCTTCACGGGTATGCTTAATATTTAACTCTAAGAATATTTGTGATATTGTTGAATGTAATGTAGAAAAATCAGAAACAAAAACCTAAATGTCCCCAATAGTCAAATAAATCATGCTACATTGCTCAATGGAATCTATATGTTCCATAAATAGATTTTTAAATAAAATTTACTTAAGAGCCTTGAAAATATTCATAAATGATATGGTTATCTTTGACTGCTGGACTTATTAGAAATAATTGTTTATTCCCTATGTGATTTTTCATGCTATCTATTATGAAAAATATATTACTATGTAGTTAAAGATAAAAGCTACTAACAAAAATTCTAGTTTTCCAGAATGTACATACCATTGGGACATTATCTGTCATAGCATGCTTCCTTACCAACACTTATATTTTAAGCTTCATATCTACCCTGAAAATGAAAGTATTTTTCTTCTCTAAGACATTCCAGGTCTTTAGCAAGCAGATGTGAGTGAGAATGGGGATAAGGGCAGACGACTTAATATTCATTTAAAAAATCCCATCAGAGAGTAGAGTTACCATATGACCCAGCAATCCCCCTTCTGGGTATTTACCAAAAGAGCTTGAAAACCTTAATCCTCAAAGACTTATGTACTCCAGTGTTCATCTCAGTGCTGTTCACAGTGGCCAAGACATGGAAACAAAGTGCCTGGCAACAGAGGGCTAGATAAAGAAGCTGTGGTACATATACATGATGGAATATTACTCAGCTGTAAGAAAAGATGAAATACTGCCACGAAATGGATGGACCTAGAGATCATTATGTTAAGCGAAATAAGTCAGACAGAAAAAACCAAGAACCATATGACTTCACTCATTATACGGAATATAAAACTGAAAGCAACAAAGAAAAAACAAACAAACAAACAACCAAAAAATCTCATGGACATAGTCAATTGTTTAGCGGTTAGCTGGGGGCAAGGCAGGAGGGAGTGGGAGGAGAGGGAGGGGTTGGGAGAGAAGGGAGGAGGAGCCAAATACATGGTGAGGGAAAGAGAACTCACATGGGGTGGTTAACATATAATGCAACAAATAGATGATGCACTGTAGAATCATACACCTGGAATCTATATAATTCTTGCTAACCAATGTCACCCCAATAAGTCTAACAATAAAAAAATTTTAATAAAAAATAAAATAAATCATCCCATCAGAGAACCATGAGCCACTCAACCAACCAGTCAGGTAGATAGCTAATGAAATTCCAGCTTTTTGATAATTCCAGTTATAAATTATAAATACAAGGTTTTAATTCAATTATGGAGTATTCTGAGTATTCAGGACTTTAAATGTCTGGATATTTAGCTATTTTCAATGTGTCCAGAAAGCCTGTGAAACGTAGAAATTTGTAACTATGTGGAGGCATATCTAAGGCTTGAGTCTATTCTAAGCTTGAGGGTAGACTAGCTGACCATCCAGAAACTGTACTTCAGTATGGCCTTGTATTTTCTTCTCATCTTACAAAATGCAGCAATTTTCAGGAAATTGTGTTCTCCGGGAAAATTGCCATCAAGTGGAAGGTAAGACAAATATAATCTAAAATTTTTCAGGATATTCCTTTTCTGACTGACCCCCTCCAAATTTCATTACAGAGAAATTCAATTTAACAAACAATGATGTAATACTATGTGTCATTTCCTGTCTTCAAAAGTTTGCAAATTTTAGTGTGTTTAATCCTCATGAAAATGTTTTGTAGTAAGTGCAGTATTACCCTGTAGGAAACTGAGGCAGAAATATTAGGTACATTTCTAAGGTCAGTTTCTAGTAAATGGGAGAGATGGGATTTGTATCCATGCAATCTGGCTGCAGAGTTCCTGCTTTTCTGTTATGTAGCCTTTCACACTATTACACTTTTTTTTTCCCAATTAAAAGTGAAGTTATTGAATCATCAGAGTATGCTAGAATATGCAGCGGTGGCTAATGACCTCAGTAATCTCAGTGGCTTTCAACCTCAAAAGTTTACTTCATATTCCTACTATTTGTACATTGCAGGGTGGCTGCAACTGTCTTCTATGTTTTCTCCACTTTAGGGCATAGGTTGACAGAGCAGCTTTTATCTGGGACATCTGCCCAGTCATTGTGGCAGAAGGAAAAAAGACATAACAAACCACGTATTGGTGCCTAAAGTTCTTCTGGGAAATAATTCATGTTACTTTCTCCCACATTTCACTGGCCAAAAAACGTTCATAAAACTGGAAGTAAAATCCTCCCCTAAAGAAGGTTATCAAATATTGTGTATAATTTATCACAGTCTCAGTTATTATAATTTTAGTAAATATTTATTATTATTATTATTAGTCTTTATTCAGCTTTAAGCTCCGTTATTCACCACTCTATATTCAATGCCTTGTGGAGTATTTGGCACCTAGTAGGCACAACACATATATGTTGAATGGATGAATGGATGTACATATTCATTGATGGTCAGGGCAAGGGTTGATAAAAGTACAAACTTTGGTATCAAATAGTAGACTTCACTCTCAATTCTTCCACTAAATTACAGTAGAATGTGGCAAATTTACCTTGGTTTTTCTCACCTTTAAAATAAGGATAATAATAATGCTTACCTGACAGGGTTATTGCAATGATTAAGTGAAATAATGTTTGCCAACAGTGACCAAGGCGATTACTCCTTGTTTACTACATAGTACCTAATTTAATATTCTGTCAAATATAAGGTATACTATTATTTTATGGACTGCAAAGAAAGAAGAGTTGCCAATTAAGCAATGATAGAACACCTTCAAAGTGGACTCAATTTCAGAGATGTTCAAACATCAAAAAGTATACATTTTTAGAATTAATAATGCTTACATATTGAAATAGATATTTAAAAAGTTATACAAATACTTTCGTTTTAATGAAGTTGGTGATTCACAAATGGTAAGATGATTCTAGAGATAGGGATTTTTCTCTCGCTCTAGTGTGCCAGACAATGTAAGTTGCTTATACAATTGCCATGCCTCCACCCCAACTCCCCCTTTTTGGGATAATGCTGATTAGGTTCTGGTGTTTGCACTGTACCCAGGAAAAGAGATGAACTCTACTTTCTAGCCTCAGGGAGTTAATCATAAATTTTATTCAATTATGGTCTCATTCCCTTTTCTAGTGATTGGTTTAAAAACAGTTTCTTGGACTAATTCTAGCAAATGGGACCTGAGAGAAAGTCTCCATCTTCCCTTCCAGAAAGATTTTCTTTCTAATTGAAAAGAAATACCTCCGTTACTTGCTGGATAGAGGTATGTGCCTTTGTGGTACCTGGAAGAAAATGGAAAGAAAAATTGAGACTTATGAGTGAAAGCCCCCATATCAAAAAAAGAGAGCTAGTCATTTGTTTCAAAAGTAAATGTATAAAATGTGACTTTATAGTTGTGAGCCTGTGTTTCATTGGGAGAAAGCAGTTTAACCCTTTGCATTTATTCTCATATATATTTTTCCTTTTTCTTCTTGCCCTTGTTAGTTCTTAAAATAAATAAGAATCTGGTTATATGGAAAATTCTTAGAGTATTTGCTTAAATATGCTTGAGTTTCTTTAACCCAAAGACACACCTTTGGTTAAATGTTGGTGGGTGTGTTAAATAATTTTTAGGCTCAAATTTTTAGCCTTGCTACTATTTAGGGGAACTTTCAGCTGGGATAAAGGAAAATGGAAACACCTATAACAAAGAAAAATGTCATGATATAGGCATTAGAAAAATAATAACTAAAATTTTATTGTGCCCTTACCATGTGCCAGGTACTTGACATGGCTTACTTTTTCTACACTTAAAAATTAAATACAGTATTTTGAATCAGTTTCAAACCTACAGAAAAATTGTGAAAAAAAAAAAGAGAGAACTTTCACACACCCTTTGTTCAAAGACCTCATTCAAATTTCACCAGTTATCTCAGGAATATCCTACCAAAGAATTCAATCCAAGATTGACATTTTGTATGCCCCTTGTCATGTCTCTAATTTCTATCAACTTGCCACTGTTTTTCCTTTACTTCATGACCTTAATGTTCTTAAAGATTATAGGCCAATCATTTTGCAGTACATCCTGTAGGGTGGGTTTGTGTCATGCTTCCTCATGATCAGAACCAACAGCTGAAATGTTCAAGCTGCATTCGAGTGACCAACAATTTACTATTAGTGGTGTTAACTTTAGTTATTTGATTAAGATGATGTCTGCCAGGTTTCTCCACTGTAAAATCACTTTTCTCCCTTTGTAATTAATAACTGTTTTGTGGGAGGATACTGAGAGATGCCATAAAAAATCCCATTTCTCACCTCATGTGCACCCATAAGATATAACATCATTGATGTTTCTTTTCAGAATGGTTATTCTTATGGTAACCAAATGGTGATTTTCTACTGTCATACTTTCTTACATATTTATTATTAGTTGGCTTTCTATGATAAGAAAGAGCTTTCTCATTCATTCATTTATTCATTTGTTTCTTTGTGTATATATTTGGTTATTTATATCACTGTAACACATGGATACCTATTTTATTCAATATGTTATAACTTACTACAATGATTTATTTTGATGATTAAAAATTATCCCAGATTATACCAGTTGGAGCCCCTTCAAATTAGTGTCTATGTTGACAAGTCATCATTTTTTGAGTACTCCTTACTTTCTCGTGTAATAAGTTCTAGGTTTATCCTAGTTTTTTTTCCTAACCCAGGCCTAGAAATTCTCTAAGGAATTCTGCTTTTTTTAGTGGAGAATAGTGTTTGAAATCCAAGATCTGGAGACTAGGTGTGCGCATTGCTTTTGAGATATTGGTGCTCCCAGGCTCTTTTAGGGTACTAAGCTAGTAAACATATGCATGTGTATTTATATATGAATATGTATATACATATTCATATGTATATGAATGTATTCTCCATTGGGCTGCTATAACAAATTTATCAGAGACTAGGCAGCTTATAAACCACAGAAATTTATTTTTCACAGTTCTGGAGGTTGGAAGTCCTATATCAAGGTGTCAGCATAGTCAGATGAAGGATCTCTTCCTGGTCACAGACTTCTCATTGGATCCTCACATGGTGGTAGGGACTTGGGAGCTCTATGAGGTGTCTTTTATATGGACACTGATCCATTCATGAAGGCTCCACCCTCATGAGTTAAAAATCCCCCAAAGGCCCTACCTCCTAATACCATCACATTGGACATTAATAAGATTTCAACATATAAATTTTGTGGGAACACCAATGTTCAAACCCTAGCATATCTATTTATATCTATATCTGTTTCTAATAGTATCTATAAAATGCTGCATTTCTGCTGCTATTAATACCTTCAATTCTGGTTCAACACCACAGGCTATATTTTAGCTTTCCCCTTCCACATTTGTGGCACTGTTATCTGACAGTGAAGAAGCCAGCTCTTATTACCCCAAGACACTAAATATAGCCAATTTCCTGACACCACCTGCTGCTGCCCCTTTGCACACTGGCTCCAACTGTCAATGAGGCCTGATAACTGTGGGCCACCTGCCTCATTTGAACTTTCCTAATTGCTTTCTGATAACGGAAACAAACAAAAAAAAAGCAATAAATATTTATTTAAAGAACTTAAGAGAAAGGAAAAAAAAGAAAGGGGAGGAAAAGGAGGAAGAAGCTAAATCTTTATGTATGCTATTACATGTAAGCCTTACTACAGTCTCCATTTCACAGGAGATTGAGGAAGCTTTTGGCTTTATCATCTAATAAATGATGATGCTGAGATTAAACCCAGGGAGTTGGCCCTCTGGCCTACAGAATCCAACATGATCGTCTATAGCCTTTTATCTTCCTGCCCTTGCCACACCTACATCCTGAATTTAGTACATTTCTTCACTAGTCTGTGTGTTCCCACCCTGGTTGAAATTGCTTAGCACCTAATGCAAGAAGAGTTTACTCCAAGAGGTAGAACTAATGTAAACAGGGAATTACGCTATTACAACTACATGTGGTATTATAATTACATCAGAATGTAGCCTAGTCACTGGTGTACTGTATGCGCCACACTGTCGCCATATTTGCAGATGTTCAGGCTTACTTTTATTAAGCATGACAATACTCAGAAGGATCCATTTTGTCTGATTATCCTCAAATGGAGAAGAATATTAAAAGGCAGGATAATTAAAAATATATGCCCAAACAAAGGATGTGTCTACAATTCCTTTCCCAGTGCTTTGAAATAGTTCAAATTTCTCAGCTGGCTCTCGTGCACGGAGCACTAAAGGATGTCTTAAATTTAGACATATGTCTTCATTCTGTTTAATGTGCTAGAACAAAAACATAGCTTGAGACCACCATGAATTAATGTCTCAGTGCTGGAATGCTAGAGAACACTAGTATTTCCACAGGGCTAAATGTCACAGAATTTGTGATTGCACTTTTTCCTGTGAGAGCATAGCCTTTTTTTTTTTTTTTTAACTCTATACCCATGTTCCTCCTTGAGTACACATTAACGGTTTTCTTTTATTTGATGCAAATTCAGAGAATTCATATTCCCATTGGCAGTGAGGCCTATTTATTGAGAGCAAGGCAAAAAAAATCCTATCACTTTCATACAAGGCAGCGGCCTGATAAATATTTTTTAAAGAATGAAAACTGTTAAGTAGATTTATTAGGGTATTTCCAAATTTGAGTGCATTTGAAAACCCTTTAAGGAAAGTAAACACATACGTTTGTATAGGACATGTAAGGTTTCCAATACATGGCATGCCAAAGGATTCTAGTGAATTTGTGTTTATGATTTTGATGAAAATAATGTGATGCCAAAATGTTGGAAAGGAAATCCAATCCTTCGGTCTTATTAACTTGATGTTATACCAACCACCTGGTCCCTGAGGGCTGCACCATGAGATTCTCAAACCTTAGGATGGTTTCTGTTGGAGGTAGAATAGAACTGGAATATCTTCAGAGGAGAAGTATGAATAATGGTGATATGAGTAAATGTTGAGGCAGTTAAATGAATGGACCGACTTTAAAACAGAAGGAAAAACAAGGAAGGACATGGTATTTATCGTAACACATTTGAAAGATTGTCATATAAACAAAACATTAAATTTTGGACTGGCCAAAGTATAAACAACTTATACAAGTGAAATTCATGGAGATATAAAATTAATTTCAATGTAAATAAGGTCTTTATTTTGATGGAAGCTGCCCAAAGACAAAATTACCTGGCTAATGAGGTAGAATTCTGTCCCACTAAAGCAGTGGTTCTCAACCTGTAAGTTGCGACCCTTTTGGGGGTCGAATGATCCTTTCACAGGGGTCACCTAAGACCATCGGAAAAAACATATCAGATATTTACATTATGATTCATAACAGTAGCAAAATTACAGTTACGAAGTAGCAACGAAAATAATTATGGGGGTCACCACAACATGAGGAACTGTATTAGGAAGGTTGAGAATCACTACACTAAAGGGATTCAAGAAGATATTGCCATTATGATAGGGCAATGCTTTCCAAAATGTAATGTGCATGTATATCACCTGGTGTCTTATTTAAATGCAGATTCTGATTCTGTGGGTCTGGCGTGGGGCCTGGATTCTGTTCTCAGGGGATCCATATACTGTTAGACCACAAGCCACTCCCTGAGTGACAAGGTCACAGAAAAAATTAAAAGAATGAAAAATTTATTATCAAGAAGCTTAGCACATCATTGTGGAATAGTAATGTAAATTTGATTTGTTAGGAATAAGAGGGACATAAAAAGAAACTGAAGAAAAATCTAGAAATCATCTTATTGTTACAGCTGAGAGTTCCAGAGCAAAGTTAGGCAGCAAGAAAAAGAAATAGTACTAGGATCGAAATAGGCCTAACTGAAGATGGAAGCCATCCCAAAGAGAAATTCACTTGGTGAGAACAAAGTGAACTGACAGCACTGAGTGAGAGTCAGTCACACATGACTAAGAGAGCACCCACACACTCACTAATTTACCATAAAACAGCTGAGATAGTCCAGTTGAGCAGATGCTAAAGTAAGGGACTAAGGTTCCATAGTGGGTTTTTCCAGACAACCTTCTGTCCTTCCGCGAGAATGAATGGCCATGTTGTAAAGTTCTGAAAGTCCCAGTGTGAGGCTGCAAAAGTCCTTGTCCCAGATAGGGACTCACCATTACTCACCACTCAATGTCATTCACTGATGGCTCCAGAGGAACAAGTAGCCAAGACTCTACCAGCAACTTGTGTACCCAGAGACCAAAGACAACTTTCTCAAAAACAATTTTCTTCTTGAAAAAAAACTTCTTTTCCCTTGTAGCAGTGTTATAGAAATTAAAAGCCTTACAAACACATATGCCTCTGATTAGCTAAAGCATCTTCTATAAGTCTTATTTGTCATGTCTACCAAAAGTCCAATTTGATCATTTAGATGTGGTAAGAACATAACAGGTTCTTTCAAAACATGAGTGCTCTTTCTAGAACTCAGCTCTCATGCCTGTATAGATGTATGTGCTCTTCTGTATTTATTATCCCAATTTCACATTTTAATAAGGACTTCCACAGCAATGTGTGAACTTTAAAAGGATGACTCACAAACTCACTACACTAGGGGTTTTCACAGATCCCTGGTGCCTCATTTGGGTTGAACTTAGCCATCCAGTTCGTCCACAGTAGAGCCTCAGCTTCTTGACATCAGCACAAGTCACCAATTTTTCTTGCAAAGCAGTATTTCAAATTTAAATGTTCAAATCAAAATCATTGAACTTTTTCATTAGAAGAAAGTGATAATAAAATGTAAAGAAGAACTATGTAGGTTTCTTAAACTATAATCTCCTAGGAGAAGCAACATATTGTTAAATTTAGTGCAATTCTTCACTTGATGACTAGATTAAAATCGACAGCAATGTTAGCTGTTTAAATTCTTTGACTTAAAACAGTGAAATTGTTAGTGATGTCAACTAATACTCAATTATATTTCAAAATTATATTCAGCTGATATAGACAGATTTGTGTTAAATTTGTAAGGAGTTCAAAGAATAGTAGTGAAGATGAGTAAGGTTGAAAATAAGACTGAAAAAAAGAGTTGGGAAAGAACTTGGAGGAAAAAAGAATAAGTTTAAATATTCAAAAATATTTTATAAATTACTGTGTAATTATTGTAGGGGATTTGAGATATCTTGAAAAGTATAAATATAAGAAAAATTTTACTTTCACACCATCTAAAACAAGAAAGTTTTTAAAAATGTTCTTGGGATGTGTGTGTGTGTGTGTGTGTGTGTGTCTTTATTTGTGTGATGTAAAAGAACAAACATGAGTTGACTCCAGCAAAACACAGATCAGTGATAAAGAAAAAAGCTTTTATAATCAATGTTTTTTGTTTGCTTGCTTTAGGTTTTTGACATTGAAGGCTAAAATTTATGAAATTATTTATAAAAGAAGTTGATAAATTAGGATGTGTTTTCCCTGCCTTAATATCTAAAAAAAAAGGCCTTAATAATCCAAAATTGCATATTTGAAATCCCCATTATTAGTATCTGGTCCCAGTTTCATTACATGTACATCTATGAAAAGGCCATGTACCTTAGTTAGTTTGCATTCTTTTCACATCTTGCTATTTCAATCTGGTTTAGGGGGGCCGTGGGTTGATAACCTTACAATTCCTTTTCTTTTTTTTTTAGGTGTGATTCAAAAAGTTCCTTAGCTTAAGTGCTTCTAGTAAAGTTTTAAGGGAATTTACAGAGGTTTTCCCTTTGAATACTTTGCAACTGTTTTTATTTTAACATGTGACTCTATTAAATATAACACATTCTTCTGGCCCTCAGCAGATCTGTCTGATGCCAAGAAAAGAGGGCAGGAATGTGTTAATAATTAGGCTGCAAACACATGTGTTTTCTAGAAAGCCCTCTTATAAAAATATTCACTTTCAAATGTTATATTTTATATCTGAGTTCAAAAGAGGTGACAAATAGCCCTTAAAATGCTTAATTCATTGTTCTACAAGACTAATTTTGGGAATTGTACATATTCCTATAATTTCATAATATATTAATATTAGATATTTCTATCATCTATAACATTGGTTTATAACGAGGGGAATGGCACAGATCCTCACATTAAATCTATACCTAACATGTGCTTGGATATCGTTTAGGTGTATGGTAGTTATATCGTTTAGAAATCATTTTATAGCCAATAAGCAGAAAGAAAAATACAAAATATTAGGTGCTCCCATTAAAACTGGGCTAATTATAGTGATCTGATGGTTGAAAATATGTTTTTATATGTATAAGGTTAAATATGTATAAACCATCATGTATAATAGCTTTCTTGGACAATTTTTTCATAACGTGAATCTAGTATAGATTCCTATAACAGATATGAGGGATCAAGACAGGCTGACAGATACTGGGGCTCCAGAGCCTTATAAGCAGGGAGGTGAGACAGCCAAAGAAAGTGTAACTAACAGCATCAACTAACAAATTCGGAGTGATGGAATGGATATATGATCAGTATGTTCAAAGGAGTATTTTGGAGTACTGTGTCGTATTTTAGGAGAACATTGATTAGAAAAAAAATATGTTTTGGGATGAAAGAGTGATACTGAAGTTTTAAGAAGAAACTTCTTCTACTTAACCTAGAAAGAAGAGAAATTATAATAGAGTGACTGAATTGCCTTCCCACCAGGCCCTCATTTCTTGGGAAATTATGATGCCAATTTTTTTCTTGCAGGATAATCAGAAATAGATGACTATGAGATCTGACAATTAAGCCCATGAACTCATCCTAGAAAAAGTGCTACATACCTCATTGCTGAGTATCACTAGGGTTACCTTCGAAGTACTCCCCTTGGGAAGCTGTGCACCAACACCAGCTCCTAGTCCACCCTTCAAAGCAATTTTGGAACTCTTTTTCTGGAATGGCCATTAGAGCTGTTGTCATATTTCCCTTGATGTCCTGAATGTCATCAAAATTTCTCTCTTTCAATATTTTCTTTATTTTCAGGTAAAGAAAAGTCATTGGGAGGCCAGATCAGGTGAATAGGGAGGATGTTCCAATACAGTTATTTGTTTACTGGATAAAAACTCCCTCATGGTGCTGTGTGAGCTGGCACATTGTTATGATGCAAGAGCCTTGGGTTGTTGGCGGTTAAGTTCAGGTAGATTTTGTCTAACTTTTTCATGCAGCCTTTTCAGCACTTCCAAATAGTAAACTTGGTTGACATTTGTTCAGTTGGTACAAATTCATAGTAAACAATCCCTCTGATATCAAATAAGGTTAGCAACATAGGTTTGACTCTTGATTTGGTCTGATGGAACTTGTTTGGTCATGGAGAATTAGCTGACTTCCATTGTGCACTTTGATACTTTATTTTGGGATCGTATTGGTAGATCCATGTTTCATCACCAGTGATAACATGGCCCAAAACATCGTCTTGCCTCTCCCAAAGGTCTTGGCAAACTTGAACTCTCCTTTGCTTTTGATCATTGGTGAGCTCCTCTAGGACCATTTTTGTACACACCTTTCTCATGCCAAGATATTCAGTTAAGATTTTCCTGTTTCTCTGTCGATGTTTACTTGGTCTGCTGTGCTTCTCACAGTCAGCCAATGATTTTGACACACAACTCAATGAATTTTTGTAAAGTTTTCATCAGTTCTGCTTGTTACTGGCCACCCTGACCTCTCTTTACCAGTGATGCTTTCTCTTCCTTCAGAAAAATATCTAATCCATCTGTACACTGCTATTTTGTTCATGGCTTTATCCCCATAAACTTGGACTAACATTTCCCTGATTTCACTTCCACTCTTGACAAGTTTTACAAGAAATTTAATGTCTTTCATTGCTATAATTCAAGCTTTGACATTCTCATGACAGCACACAAAAACACACAACAATAATGAACGTCACTCAGCAAGACATTGCCACACGTCGACACGAACCCAGCTGTGAGACACAGATAAACTAAGGTTATGACACCTTACTGGTTGTTTGTATGATGCTGCCAAAGTAAGCGCACAGTGACAAGTTCGGGAACTTAATTGTCAAACCTCGTATGTTTCTATTACATAACTCTCGTTCCCCAATCCACAGCTCATTGGATAATGGTCTGCAGCTTTAAATCTATCAGACTTAGGTGCTGGTAACTCATTTCCAAATGGTAGGATCAAATCTGCTCTTTTATTTATTTATTTTTTTATCATGAGTGAGCTTTGCTGATAAGCAGACATAGGAGATGATCTGCCTTGGATGAGCCCTATTCCTCAGTGTAGCTGTTTAGTTCTAGGATGCCCTACCTCCTTCCTGTTACTAGAACAGGGATTCTGTTTGCTTCCATTTGTTCGGAGTTTATTACCTTCTAAACAAGTTGTTCACAAACTTTAGTGGAAATCAGAAAAACTGGGAACATTGATTATTGAGCCCCACATTCAGAGTTTCTACTGAATCACCTGCCGCTTTAGTAAGTCTGGGCAGAGCTGGAAATTTTACTATTTTGGTCCACAAAACTGTTTTGACAAGGAAGGACCCATTGAACTATCATAGTTGGTACCATTGTCTCTGAAGATTGTTTACTGTCCTTTGCTGTGTTTCTAGATATATCAAATTATCTAAATTTAGACCTTAACTTTGTTTTCCCAGCTCCCAAAATTTTTGGTCCTTCTAAATTTTGAATTAATGAATGAAGATCAACTCTGGGAAGACTTATTTGGCTAATATAAGTAGAGTGGCCCACTTAGGAGTTTCATTCACCAAAGTAAATTAGTGTATTAACTTTCTAGTTTGTAAATGATAATCTTATGATTTTGTTGGCATAGATTAGTTTTCTGGGGTCTGATTTAAGTTATTGTTATAAATCTACTGAATTGAGAACCAGATTCCCTGTGATAACCTCTTCCAACATTTTTGCAATCCCATTAGAAAACATTTAACTCAGGCAGAGACCCTTAACCCTTAACCTTGACTGTACAGGAAAATTATCTACAGGAAGATTTTTTTAAAATATGGATGCCTGCAGCTTATTCTAGAAAATTCTGACTCATTTGGTCTGGGCTAGAGTCTAGGCATTGATAGAGTTCCCCAGGTGATTCTAATGTGTGGCCAAAGTTGAAAAACACACATATAGAAGATCACTACGGCCTTGTATGAAAATAGGAGTTATGTTTAGTATTGGTGCTAGTAATATTTTGGTTAGAGTAGACGTAAACAATTTTTAAGTTTTCTGGCTTGTTTTTTGTTTATTTCTGGAGAGGGCCTGATTAATGCTTTTTTTTTTTTTCTTGATTAAAAAAACAACTCAATAGCTTTATGGTAACGCAGTTAAAAAAATTTTTTTTTCCTGGTTCCTAACCTAAGGCTCAGAAACTCTGACAAACAGTTGTGACTCTCTATCTCCGCCTGGTGGGCAAAGGAACTGTAATCTACAGAAAATACAGTAATAGGAAGAGACACTTTTAAATATCCAAAACCCAACAAAGTTATGATGTTGGCCACAGAGCTGACAACTATTTACAGTTTTCCTCCCCTGCTGAAGTTAATAAAATTCCACAAGCCAGGCTGAATATTGATCAGTCCCTTTTCTGATCTTGTTCTCAGACTCTCATTTTTATTTTGCTTTGAACTTAAAGCTGTCAACTAGGTAACATAGAAAATGGTCTTTCTTCCCTACTGTACTTCCTTTCTGCATGAACAATTGTTGAATTCTAGCTATAGTCAGTTGGCAATGCTCTGGACGGAATTATACCGGGTAAGAATAACTTTTGTTTTCCATTATTAGAAAGTGAATGCAATGACCATATGATAAAACATGAATTAACTATGATTAATTTCAAAATTACTTGTTTCTAATTATCAGATACTTGTTACTAGTTACCAACTAAAGCTGGAATGACTGCATCATAATTATACACTAGGGAAAAGCAGGCCATTTTTGAATGCTTATGTATTCAATTCATCAGCTGTTACTTTAATTAAATAATTTAAATTTCTGAATATCAGCTTCTCTAAAAAAAAAAAAAAAGGGAAGAATACTTATGTGAATGACATGCCAATGCCTAGTTCCAGTAAGTCCCAGAATTACTTATTACTAATACAGATGATGGAAGTTGCCCATATATCAGATGTGAATGGAGCAAGTAACATGAGCTTCTAAACCATTTATGTTGTGCTTAGATTTATTATATGTTGATTACCTAAGAGCCTGGTCTCTGAACTTAGACTACTGTGTTCAAATGCTGGCTTCTCTGCTAATTAGCCTGGTTTTCTCGGTTGCTTAAGTTCTCTGTGCCTCAGTTTTTCCACCTGTAAAATGGGGATGCTAATTATACCTAGTTCATTGTGTAATGAGGACTATTAAATGTGTTATTATATTTTAAATTGCTTACTACAGGACCTAGCACATGGGTTATTTTCAATAAATGTTAGTTGTTATTGTGGTTTCTTGTGCTACTGTTGTTCCTATTGTTTACCAAGAACCGTGTTAGGTTCCAAAACACTCACGTGGCCTGAAATTGCTAAATAGCTTAGTAATATAGTGAAAAGAGAACATGCTGAAAATATTAAATCATATTTAAATGTACTAACAAAAATAAGCAAAAAATTTAACTGCATGCCAATATAACTTTGACAAGTTGGTTTTAGGCAGTTTTTCATTAGTTTACTGTCCTCTACTTTTAGGTACAATATATTATTACTTACAGTTTCTTAAATTGAAATGACGTTTGGCATCTGATTCTCCTACCCTTTCTTTCTCTCCGCCTGTCTCCTCCTTATTCTCCATTACCTGCTGACAAATGGTTTTAAGCAGAGTAGAGAGAGGATAAGACTGATGTTTGGGAGGAATTAGAGGGATATGAAGGTCATGAGAAGCTTATAATTATGCTTCAGTGGTCTCTTCTTCTCAAGGTCGTCATTTCATCCATAGTGGCTAATAATCTAGGAAAACATTTAATATTTAATTCAATATTTAAATTCTATTAAGATCAAACTCAATTGTTGCTATTTGTTTTTGTGTACCCATAATACAGTTCTTTCCTGAATGGGATCTATTTCAAATATGTGACCTTTAAATTTGTATATTTACCTAATTAAAAGAAAACAGATTCGTCTGCAGATTCCAATTTAAAAATCTGGACAGAATGAATAAAGGCAGGAACTTCACATAAGATTGTTAGTGCAACAGTTTGTAATAATCTTTGCATGTTCTAGAACACAGGAAACCCATAATCAAAGAACTAGTAACTGAAAAAGAAATGTTTTTGTTTAATTTATTCCATTACCTTTGATCAAAATATCACTCACAGTTTCCAGATTCAACTCATTTTTTTCTCCTGAGAATTTTTATGAATCATCCCAGTAGTTTGGCAAGTTTGGGACCTTGAGGATTCAGTTACCATTCCAAAGAGTTCGTTCTTATTAACTCTTCTTGGTCTGAAGAAATAATTGTTACTCTTTTATTTCCTTGAACAATTCAAGGAAAGAAAAACATAGCTATGCATGAATGAAAAAAATAACCTTTTTATTTTTTTACCATAGGCAGAAAGATGTTAAAATATGAAAAATGATATGCTCCTATCATGAACAAAAATTTCTAAATGGTATTTTTATATAAATGAGCTATATAGTGAAAGGAAATTAGAAATTATATTCTAATGGAAATAAATACTATTATTTTTAAATTTTTATTAAATTTATTAGGGAGATATTGGTTAATGAAATTATATAGGTTTCAAGTGTACAATTCTATAATCCATCATCTATATATTGCATTGTGTATTCACCACCCAGAGACAATTCTCCTTTCATTATCATATATTTGACCCCCTTTTCCCTCTTCTACCAGTCCTCTTCTCCACTTACCACTCTGGTAACCATTAAATTGTGTCTGTGTATATGAGTTTTTGTGTGTTTGTTTGTCTTTTTTGTTTGTTGCTTTCAATTATATTTCTGACATATGAGTGAAATCGACTTTTTCCATCTGACTTATTTTGCTTAGCATGATAATCTCAAGATCCATCTATGTTGTCACAAATGACATTACTAGTCTTTTCTTATAGACTAGTAATATTCCATTGTCTATATGTACCACATCTTCTTTATCTAATAATTTATATTAGGATACTTTGACTGTTTCCATGTCTTGGCCACCATGAAAAATGCTGCAGTGAACACCGGGATAGATATATTTTTATGGATGTTTTCAGATTTTTCAGTTAGATACCCAGAAGAATGAGGGTCATATGGTAGTTCTACTCTTAATTTTTTGAGGAAACTCCATACTGTTTTCCATAGTGACTGTACCAATTTACATTCCCACCAACAGTATATGAGGCTTCCTTTTTCTTCACAACCTCTCCCACACTTGTTATTACTTGTCTTGTAGTAATAGCCATTCTAACAGGGCTTAGGTGGTATTCCATTGTAGTTTTGATTTGTATTTCCCTAGTAGCTAGTGTAGTTGAACATCTTTTCATGTATCTTCTTGAAAGAAGTGTTTGTTCACATCTTCTACCCATTTTTAAATTGGATTAATCATTTTGTTGTTGTTGTTGTCATTGTTGTTCTTGTAATAGTTCTTTGTATATTTTAAATATTGGGGTGACATGTTAGCAAGGATTACATAGGTTCCAGGCATACAATTCTACAGTGCATTGTCAACTTGTTGTATAATAAGTTCACCACCCAGTGTGAGTTCTCTTTCCATCACCTTATATTTAGCTTCCCCTCCCTCCACTCCCACCCCCTCCCCTTTCTTCCCTCCCTAACCCACTCGTTCCCAAATAAACATTGAACTATTGATTGTGTCCATGAGTTGTTTGTTGGTTTGTTCATTTCTTTTCTCTTTGTTGCTTTCAGTTTTATATTCCGCATATGAGTGAAGTCATACAGTTCCTTGTTTTTTATATCTGGCTTATTTCACTAAGCATGATGATCTCCAGGTCCATCCATTTTGTTGCAAATGGCAATATTTCATCTTTTCTTACAGCTGAGTAATATTCCATTGTGTATATGTACCACAGCTTCTTTATCCAGTCATCTGTCGCAGGGACCTTTGGTTGTTTCCATGTTTTGGCTGCTGTGAACAGCGCTACAATGAACATTGGGGTACATAAGTCTTTGTGGACAAAGGTTTTCAAGTCTTTTGGGTAGATCCCCAGAAGGGAGATTGCTGGGTCAAATGGTAACTCCAATCCCAATTTTCTGAGGAACCTCCACACTGCCTTCCACAGTGGTTGTACCAGTTTGCACTCCCACCAGCAGTGTGCGAGAGTTCCTTTCTCTCCACAGCCTCTCCAGCACTTGTTATTCCCTGTCTTGTTGATAACAGCCATTCTCACAGGTGTGAGGTGGTATCTCATTGTGGTTTTGATTTGCATTTCCCTGATAGCTAATGAGGATGAGCATTTTTTCATATGTCTGCTGGCCATTTGTAGTTCTTCCTGGGAGAAGTGTCTGTTTAGTTCTTCTGCCCACTTTTTAATTGGGTTGTTTGTTTTTTTGTTGTTAAGTCTTAATAGTTCCTTATATATTTTAGATATTAGACCCTTATCTGATGCGTTATTGCAAATATTTTTCTCCCATTCAGTTGGCTGTCTCTTTGCCTTGTTGATGGTTTCTTTTGCTGTGCAGAAGCTTTTTAGTTTGATATAATCCCATTCATTTATTTCTGTTTTTACTTCCCTTGCCTTTGAGGTCAGGTTCATGAAGTCCTCCTTGAGTCCTAGGTCTATAAGTTTAGTACCAATGTTTTCTTCTATACAGTGTATTGTTGCAGGTCTTATATGAAGGTCTTTAATCCATTTTGAGTTAATTTTTGTATATGGGGAGAGTGCACAGCTCAAGTTCATTCTTTTGCATATGTTTTTCCAGTTTTCCCAGCACCACCTACTAAAGAGTCTGTCTTTTCCCCATTGTATGTTTTTTGCTCTTTTATTGAAAATTATTTGTCCATAAATTTGTGGGTTTATTTTTGGGTTTTCAGTTCTATTCCATTAGTCTATATTTCTATTCTTCTGCCAGTACCAAGCTGCTTTGACTATTGATGCTTTGTAATATAAATTGAACTCAGGGAATGTAATGCCACCAGCCTTATTCTTTTTATGTAGTATTGCTTTGGCAATTCGAGATCTTTTATGGTTCCATATAAATTTACTAATTCTTTTATCTATTTCACAAAAGTATGATTGTGGGATTTTGATGGGTATTGCATTAAATCTGTAGATTGCTTTGGGCAGAATGGCCATTTTAACAATGTTAAGTCTTCCTATCCATGAACAGGGGGTATTTTTCCACCTCTTTAAGTCTGTTTCAATTTCTCTCAAAAGTGTCTTATAGTTTTCCATGTATAAGTCTGTCACATTCTTTGTTAAGTTAATTCCCAGGTATTTCATTCTTTTTGTTGTGATAGCAAAGGGAATTGACTCCCTCATTTCTTTTTCTGTGGATTCCTTGTCTGAATATAGGAATTATTTTACATTGATTTTGTATCCTGTGACTTTACTATATTCGTTTATTGTTTCTAATAGTTCCCTGGTGGAATCTTTGGAATTTTTTATGTAAAGGATCATGTCATCCGCAAATAGTGACAATTTGACCTCTTCTTTCCCAATTTGGATACCTTTGATTCCTTTCTCTTGCCTGATTGCTGTGGCTAGAATTTCCAGTACTATATTAAATAGCAGTGGTGACAGGGGGCATCCCTGTCTTGTTCCTGATTTGAGGGGAATAGGCTTCAGCTTTTCCCCATTCAGTATGAGTTAGCCGAGAGCTTGTCATATATGGCCTTTATTATGTTGAGATACTTTCCTTCTATACCTATTTTATTTAGTGTTTTGATCATAAATGGATGTTGTACCTTGTTGAAAGCTTTTTCTGTATCAATTGAAATGACCATATGGTCTTTATCTTTGATTTTGTTTATGTGGTGTATCACATTGATTGATTTTTGTATGTTGAACCATCCTTGTGCTCCTGGGATGAATCCCACTTGATCTTGATGTATGATCTTTTTGATGCATTGTTGTAGTCTGTTTGCTAATATTTTGTTTAGAATTTTTGCATCTGTTTTCATCAGAGATATTGGTCTATAGTTTTCTTTCTTTGTGTTGTCTTTGCCAGGCTTTGGTATTAGAGTAATGTTGGCCTCATAGGACGAGTTAGAAAGTATTGCTTCCTCTTCAATTTTTTGGAAGAGTCTGAGGAGGATAGGTGTTAATTCTTCTTTGAATGCTTGGTAAAACTCATTGGTGAAACCATCTGGTCCATGGCTTTTGCCTTTGGGGAGATTATGGATAGTCATTTTAATCTCTTCACTATCAATTGGTCTATTTAGATTATCCAGTTCTTCTTGGTTCAATCTAAGTAGGCTATAAGTTTCTAGAAACTTGGCCGTTTCTTCTAGGTTGTTAAATTTAGTGGCATAAAGTTCTTCATAATATTTCCTTATAATCCTTTGTATTTCTGTGGTATCAGTGGTAATTTCTCCCCTTTCATTTCTAATTTTGGATATTTGTGTCCTTTCCTTTCGTCCTTTGATTAGTCTAGCCAGGGGTTTGTCAATTTTGTTGACTTTCTCAAAGAACCAGCTCTTCTATTGTCCTTCTGTCTCTAATTGGTTTAGCTCTGCTTTAATTTTTATTATTTCTTTCCTTCTGCTGACTTTGGGTTTTGTCTGCTCTTCTTTTTCTAGTTCTTTAAGATGGGATGTTAAGATGTTTACTTGTGATTCTTCTTGTTTCTTAAGATAGGCCTGTAGTGATATAAATTTCCCTTACTACCGCTTTCGCTGTGTCCCAATAATTCTGATACGTTGTATTTTCATTGTCATCAGTTTCTATATATTTTTAAATCTCATCTTTTATTTGTTCTTTTATCCAGTCCTTTTTTAATAAGCTGTTGTTTAATCTCCATGTATATGTGTTTCTTTCTGCTTTCCTTTTACAGTTGATCTCCAATTTCAAAGCCTTGTGGTCTGAGAATACAATTGGTATAATTTTGATCTTCTTGAATTTGCTGAGGCTACTTTTGTGTCCCAGCATATGGTCTATCCTTGAGAATCTTCCATGTGCACTAGAAAAGAAGGAATAGTCTCTTTTTGCTGGATGAAGTGTCCTGTAAATGTCAATTATGTCCAATTGTTGAAATGTGTCATTTAGAGCTGTTGTTTCCTTATTTATTTTCTGTTTGGATGATCTGTCCATGGCTGTTAGCGGGGTGTTTAAGTCTCCCACAATGATTGTGTGTTCAACAGTTTCTCCTTTCAAATCTGTTAGTAGTTTCTTTGTATATTTTGGTGCATCCTGGTTGGGAACACATATATTAATTAGTGTCAAGTCTTCTTGTTGTTGTATTGTGCCTTTTATCATTATGTAATGTCCATCCTTGTCTTTTAGTATCTTTTTTAATCTGAAGTTTATTTCATTAGATATCAGTATGGCAACTCCTGCTTTTCTCTGGTTACCATTTGCTTGAAGTATTGTTTCCCATCCTTTCACTCTGAGTCTGTGTTTGTCCTTATGGCTGAGGTGTGTTTCTTGAAGACAGCATATGGATGAGTTCTGCTTTTTAATCCAGTCTGCTACTCTGTGTCTTTTTATTGATGAGTTCAGTCCATTAACATTTGGAGTGATGATCGATATGTGAGGATTTCTTGTGGTCATTACTTATTTCTTTGTTTTTGTTTTATTTTTGTTTCTTTCTTGTTGCCCCAGCTTTATTCCATTTTTCCTGATGTTTTGTTTCAGGTCGAAGAGCTTTCTTCAGTATTTCTTGGAGTGCTGGCCTTGTGCTGGCAAATTCCCTCAGCTTCTGTGTGTCTGAGA